>CAUYRH010003270.1:0-30924 GCA_963574655.1 Perodicticus potto
GCGCCTATAGTCCCAGCTACTTGGGAGGCGGAGGCAGGAGACTCGCTTGAGCCCAGGAATTGGAGGTTGCTGTGAGCTGTGATGCCACGGCACTCTCTCCAGGGTGACAGCTTGAGGCTCTGTCTCAAAAAAAAAAAAAAATACTGCAGTGTCAGGCCCAGAAGTTATTCAGTTGATAAAATAAGTAGAATTTTTACCCCTTTGACCTTCATCCCCAAGGATTGAGCCTGTGTGTATTTTCCTCCTGTTTGGATTTGACCTAAGTATTAAAGTTGACAGAGTTCCTCCGTTATTTACTACTCATCCGTTTATGTTTTTGGTTGTTTTTCACACCTACACGAAATAGGTTCCTATGAAGTTTTAAAGTAATTTTGGAAAACAGTGTATTTTAACAATGGGTACTTGTTAATCTGACAACTAATACAATTTTCAGAATATACTTAAGCGCAAGTGTATTTGTTGACAAAATATTTTCTTAATATACGAAAGTCTGAAGATTTAGAAATTCTGCGTGTAGATAAATTATTTTTAAATTTAAGTATTTTGCCCCTCCCTCCTTTTTTTTACCCAGAAAGCTACATTACTCCTGATTCCTTTAACATACTATGTCATTTCAGATGAGTTCAGCATTACTTTATATGCAGATTTAATTGAAATCCCATGATTTTTCTAGATAGGGTATTATTGGTTTATGTCAAAGGGAAATTTTCGCCAGATAGAGATCTTGAAGCCCACACTATATCCTTATCAAAAGTTTGCTATTGGCTGGGCTGTGCCTGTGGCTCAAAGGAGTAGGGCTCCGGCCCCATTTGCTGGAGGTGGCAGGTTCAAACCTAGTCCCGGCCAAAAACTGGAAAAAAAAAAAAAAGTTTGCTGTTGGCAGTACACGTGTGAGAGCTACAGTTTTAATTACAGATCATGCCTTAAGTATTGCTGAGCTGATAAAAATGGAATCATTCCCATGCTGCCAAGTTAGGGTTCATTTTGCAGCCTTGTTTTTAATTAGATAGTTAAGTCAGCGTCAAACTACACCTTTAAAACTTACCTGTGTCTTTCCATTAAGCAAAAGACATTTAGTGTCTCACACTGAGAAATACAGGATGACCTTTCATCTTTGGAGTCCCATCCCATGTCCAATATAATTTCTTTGTTATTCAGTGGTTTCTTTTTTTTTAAATCTCTTAATTGCTAAGTGTAAAAACCTTGTTTGAGAGAGATTTTTTTGCACATGGAAAATTAATAAATATGGCTCGGCGCCTGTGGCTCAACAGGCTAAGACGCCAGCCATGCACACCTGAGCTGGCGGGTTCAAATCCAGCCCGGACCCGTCAAACAACAATGACGGCTGCAACCAAAAAATGGCCGGGCGTTGTGGCAGGTGCCTGTGGTCCCAGCTACTTGGGAGGCGGAGGCAGGAGACTCACTTGAGCCTAAGAATTGGAGGTTGCTGTGAGCTGTGATGCCACAGCACTCTATCCAGGGTGACAGCTTGAGGCTCTGTCTCAAAAAAAAAAAAAAAAAAGAAAATTAATAAATATTATTTTATATATAACAAATTATTTGGGGTGACGCCTGTGGCTCAAAGGAGTAAGGCGCTGGCCCCATATACCGGAGGTGGTGGGTTCAAACCTGATCTCACCAAAAACTGCAAAAAAACCAAACCAACAACAAAAAAATTATTTTTTTACCTATTCCTGGTTGTCAACACTTAAATAGCTTTATAGAATTCATAAGAATTCTGAGAGTTTTGAGAATTTGGAAATCTTTTAGTTCCAATATTCAAATTCTTCCTGAAACTTATCTCTTAATTATAAGACATTTCAGAAAGAAGACAGGGGCTATTTCTGTTAATATTTACTTTCTTATATTACATGTAATTTCTGTGGGATGGGGGAATTCTCAATTTTGCTACTTTATTTTGAGAAAATTTTAATGAGATTCCACAGCTGATGAATTTGATGTGCAGTTATCAGAAGAAAACAAAGAGTTTATTAAAATTCTGTAGAGGATAGCATTAATTTAGTAAATGCAAGTGGAGAATGAGACAGTTCACTGAGGCCAGCAAGGCCAGCTGGGATGGCTCACTCTTGTAATCCCAGCAATTGGGGAGGCTAAGGTAGAAGGGTGTCTTGAGGCCAGAAATTCAAGCCCAGCCTGGGCAACATAGAAAAAACCTATCTTATAAAAATTAAAACATTTAGCTAGGTATGGTGGCTATTTTTGTAATATTGAGTCAGAGGTAGGCAAGGAAGATGCCTTTAGCATCCCAGTTCACCTGTTTGGGGCCCTCTGTAGTGCTGTTGAGAAGCGTTCCAAGGCTCACCATGAAAGGGCCATGAGTACCCACCTGCCATGTATTGACTGATGCCGTGCAGGTATTTCAGTTTTAAGAGTTTATTTCTGCCCATTCAAGTTAACTTTCACTTTCCTCTCTGCAAGTCAGGATAAATTCTTCCCTTCCCGGACTGATATGAGAACTAAATATCACCAAGCCTTGAGGACTTAGCCAATGGGAAACCCTAAAAAAAAAAAGCAATAATGATAATGACTAATAGCATATGTTGTTTGGTAAATACAACTTCGTGACTCATTATTTCAAGGACAGCATAGAAATTGCTTTTTCCCCTTAGACTTACCTGGAGCATTTCTTTAACAATATAAGCCCATAAAAATGCCCACTGCTAAATTACTTTAGCACAAGGAAAGATTGCGTTTTAGTTTTAGAAGTCCTATAATAATGTCTAACGCTCTTGATTTTCTACTCCTAAATTAGTAGTAATGTTTATTATACTGATGATGCCATGATATCCTGGTATTTTGACTAATATATTCTTTCAGTGGCTCTGGGCTAAATTAAATCACGGTGTTAAAAACCAGTAGCCCTGCTGAGTATCTCTGCTAAGCATGAACGATTAAGAAACAAAGCCATTCCTCTCTTCTTTTCTCTCTCTCTCCTCTCCTCCTTAATGCTGCTCTGCAGCTTCCCCTGCCAATAAAGACCTTTCGTACAAGCAAAAAAAAAAAAAAGAAAAAAAAGAAAGAAACAAAGCCATTAGTTGTAACTGAAGAATTCATGTTTGTATGTAGTGTTTTTTTGTTTTTTTTTTTTTACAGGAAACTAAATACGATGAATCCAAATCAACCCCAAATAATAAAGTAAACAGGCCTCGTTGTCTCATTAGCATCTTAAGAGACAATGACAATTGAGCTTTTTGGTGTATTTTCCAGAACCTAATTAGAAATGCAACTTATAATTTTTAGAATTAAATTAGTACAGAATAAGGATTTGTCAAAATGTTACTTGACTTGAGGTCTTTTCCTCTAAGCTCCTTTTCCCCCTAGGATAATTAATAACGTCAAAATTCTATACAGTAGAATGAAGTATTTTCTTTCTTTATAAAGCCTGGGTATATTAGCCGTAAACACGCACTCATGTCGCACATGTGAAGGTCTCAGCAGCCAGTTTACAAGCATTGATTGAGCTTATGGTATCTGCCGAGGGTGAGGTAAGACGTTTTGTGTGATCTTAGGAATTGCACAGATCCGTTATGCAGTATTACTGATGAAGAAGCCAAAATCCAGTTAGTGCTGTGATCTGGGGAGCTGGCTAGAAGTTGTACACCTGCCTTCGTACCCTGCTGTCCAAGAGCGGGGCGCCTGCTCTCCTGTGCTTTGTTTTCTTCCTTCTACCCAGTTTCTTAGCCTAGAAAGAAACCTTACCACCTCCACTTTTGCCTCTAGACCTCTGATGACATCTTTATGTTAATGAATGTGAATATAATTAACTGAAAATCTTGATATTAATGAACTAAATCACGTGTAGAAATTGGGACAGTTTATCTATGCTTCATCTACTCCCTATGTGCCAAAACATTTTGTCGTACAATCATAATTTTATTTAACAGTATTTTCTTTATTGATTTTTGGGGCTGAGTTTGGACTGTTTTTTAGCCTCTTCCTCTTCTTCATTCATATTCTCTTACATTATTGAAGTGATTCAGGGGTCTCTCTCTGCGGTCAGCTTATGTAAGTTTTGGTCACGTAGTACAAACAAAATGAAGCAGCTTTGGCTACAGTGAGCAAACAGGGACTCTGAACATTTCAAATAAAGAAGTAGCATTGCTGTCCGCACACAAGGTCCACATAAAACATCCTAAAGAACTGAATCCGATAGGCAGAATTTAGGTCAAATATTCACGAAAGTGGTTTCCTTCCTGTCACTGGCATAGAACCGCAGTGACGCGTGGAGGGCAGAGAGAAGCTGCGGGGGACGGAAAGGCTGCTGGCGTATGAGTAGGGCTCCATTTCGTATTTTTCTTTCTTCTCCGTTTGTGTGTAATACTACTCTACTTCATTCAGATCAAACTAAGTACAAAGAAGCATACAAAAAACCAAACAGCATTCCTCTTTGGACTCAATTCTCCTTGTCCCTGGTTTTCCTTTGCTCAGTTCTCTCATCCCCTGGAGGGGAACAGATGTCCCCAGACTAAACTTCCAGCTCTGGAAACTAGACGCTTCTTACTCTTTTCCGACACTTTCATTGGCATGGTGCGGTTTTTCTAACGAGTGAGCCATCCATCTCATACAATAGTGTTCATATAATGTTTTCTTAAATACTTGGATCACACCAAACATGACTTTTATGACCCTATATCGTTAGGGTTTAAAAAATGTTAGTAAAATGGAGAGATACTTATATTTATGGAAGATAGTAATATGAAGTAGATTTATACTCTTTTCTATTCAGCAAGTATGAATACTTCTTAACTAAAATAGCCCACATACTAAAACAATTCATATGTTTACACTATAATAAATATATTTATTCTATTAGCTTTTTTCATACCTCTAATAGAGGTAATACCTTTAACGAAGTAGGACTCAATGCATATAAAAATCAATATAATTGATTGAGAATTCCCTATTTATTTGACAAAAAAAATTCAGTTAATATATTAATGTGAAATAAACCCTGTTTGCACCTTGATTTGTTTGCTAAAAATGTGAAATAGTAAAAATGAAGTTGCAACCCCCCCACAAAATTATCAATGTAAGACCAGACTTTTATACATTGGATGCCATTAGTCTGCATGTCAAAATATATGCATTTATCTGAACATTAAAGTGAAGATTAAATTCATATTAAAATTTGGTGGCTTTTAAAATTTAATGCATCAGTTATACCTCAAAGATAGAATAGAATGTGAAGAGAAAAAACCAAAAATGATGTGGTCTTTCTCAACACATGGCAGAAGTCTCAGGAATGAGGAACGAGCCAGGGGCCTGGATGGGCTGTGGATGCCGGACGTCAGGTCTGGCCCCTGAGAGGTGGCAGGAGGCCAACGTGTTAGGGAAACAGGTGTCAGAAGTGTCCTTGTGAGAAACTTAAGTGGGGTTCTGTTTGAAAACAGGTTGGAGCAGCGTCCCCACGTGCTGGGGTCAGTTTGAAAATGGGTTGGAACAGTGTCCCCGCGTGCTGGGGTCAGGAGCAGGAATTCGGCAGCCATCTGCTGCCAGGGTCAGTTGGTGAGTCTCTCAGGGCTGTGTCCACACGGGACGTTCAAATGACTTGTTCATGCCTCATCCACTGTAGTGAGCCGGTCTCACAAAAATAGATGGAAAACACAATTCAAATTCTTCCTCTTCTCCTCCTGCTTCATGTTGAGATAGAGTCTAACTCTGTCACCCAAGCTAGGGTGCCCTGGTGTCATAGCTCTTAACAACCTCAAATTCCTGGGTTCTAGCAATCCTCTTGCCTCAGCCTCCCAGTAGCTGAGACTACAGGCACCCACCACTGTGCATGGCTAATTTTTCTATTCTTTTTTTTTTTTTTTTGAGACAGAGCCTCATGCTGTCACCCTGGATAGAGTGCCGTGGCATCACAGCTCACAGCAACCTCCAGTTCCTGGGCTCAAGCGAGTCTCTTGCCTCCACCTCCCAAGGAGCTGGGATTACAGGTGCCCACCACAACGCCCGGCCATTTTTTGGTTGCAGCCGTCATTGTTGTTTGGCGGGCCGGGCTGGATTTGAACCCGCCAGCTCAGGTGTACGTGGCTGGCGCCTTAGCCTGTTGAGCCATAGGCACCGAGCCTAATTTTTCTATTCTTAATAGGGATGGGTCTCCCTCTTGCTCAGGCTGATCTTGAACTCCTGAGCTCAAGCAGTCTACCCACCTCAGCTTCCCAGAGTGCTAGGATTATAAACATGAGCTACCACACCCTGCTGAATTGAATTATTTTAACTGAATAATGTTGACAGGCTAATATACCCCCCCAAACCTCACAAACCTGTTGCTATAGAATGTCCTTTTCTGGCTCGGCGCCTGTGGCTCAACGGGCTAAGGCACCAGCCACGTACACCTGAGCTGGTGGGTTCAAATCCAGCCCGGGCCGGCCAAACAACAATGACGGCTGCAACCAAAAAATGGCCGGGCATTGTGGCAGGCACCTGTAGTCCCAGCTACTTGGGAGGCAGAGGCAGGAGACTCGCTTGAGCCCAGGAATTACAGGTTGCTGTGAGCTGTGATGCCACGGCACTCTACCCAGGGTGACAGCTTGAGACTCTGTCTCAAAAAAAAAAAAAAAAAAGAATAGAATGTATAACCCCATTTTTTTTGAGACAGAGTCTCACTATGTCACCCTTGCTAGAGTGCATGGTATCATAGCTCACAGCAACCTCAAACTCTTGGGATAAAGAGATTCTTTTGCCTCAGCCTCCCAAATAGCTGGGACTACAGGTGCCCACCACAACACCCGGCTATTTTTTGTTGCAGTTGTCATTGTTGTTTAGCAGGCCCAGGCCACATTCAAACCCGTCACCTTTGGTGCATGTGGCTGGTGCCGTAACCACTGTGCTACAGGCACCGAGCCGTATAACCCCATTTTATAAAAGAAGTTTATATAAATACACAGACATATCCATATTCTGTCCACCCCCCTCCATGGAAAAAACTGGAAGGGTTAACACCAAAATGTTGGTGGTTAACATTTGGTTTTGAAGGGCTCATGAAAGGTTCAACACCCAAACGCTGAACACAGTTCTCTCTGATCAGTTTGGACTGACTTACCTCTTCTTCTGACTAAAGTATACGGACTTCATTTTATGTTTATGTGTGTGTGTGAGATATAATCATATTTTACATAATAAAGAAAAAGTTAAAACCCTAAAGAGCGAATCAAGGATTAAAAAATAACAACCAAGAATTGTTATTTTAAAAGAGATACATACCATGAACTAAAAACCTGAAATTGGTTTTAAAATGATCTGGGCAAGTGATAAAGTCTAAACAATCCAAAGACAAAGTATTATTCACGGTTTGATTTGGCCAGTTTTCCAACTGTAATAATTATTGCTTTATGACAACATTTTCTCAAGGCAAGAGTGGGTGTTAAAGTGAATCATCAATGCAGGAAGGTAATCATAAAGTAATTCCACTTCTGATATCGATTGCATTTAATGATCCCATTCGGAAGAGTAATATCATAGTCCCTTTGCTCTAAGGATTTGTTGCTACAGTGTTCAGAGAGATATAGTATCCAAAGTATTATGCATTTGGGACTCTGCCTTAGCTTTATTAGAAAAATTAAGGAAAGGAGGTATAGTCAGATGTGGCTTGTATTCCCTGACTTCTCTCTTTGGGAGAATGATGTTCTCATGAATCCTTGAGAAAGAAGCCAAAGCTAATATTTACCAAGCACATATTATAGCACACGTATCTATCAGAAGTCATACTAGTACGTTTAACATTCACATCAACCTTATAAGGTAGATATTTACCATCTAGGAGACTGAGGCCCAGAGAGATTTCCTGACTGCTCCGTGATCGCAAAACCAGTTAGGTGGTGCTACCAAGATTCAAACTCAAATTCTTTCTCTTTTTCTTTCTTTTTTAAAATTTTTTCAACCCATTCAGCAAGAAAAACTCAAGTCTTTCTGACTTACAAGATTCTGCTCTTTCCAGTTAGGTCATAATTATAACATTCTTTGGTGGCAGATTGTATTATTTTTCAAAATTATTCCATTTTTTGAATTCAATGATTCTCCCC
Source organism: Perodicticus potto (assembly GCA_963574655.1). Lineage (NCBI taxonomy): Eukaryota > Metazoa > Chordata > Mammalia > Primates > Lorisidae > Perodicticus > Perodicticus potto. The sequence goes on from CAUYRH010003270.1 coordinate 8,046, forward strand.
TCTCCTGTAAGATCACACATCCTGTCTCACTGGCTGTGGGCAAAGGCATGTTACTGGCTTTGACCCCTGGAGTGTGAGTGGACATGATGTCACCATATCCTTCAGGCATCGTGGGTCTTTTGTCAGCTCACTTGATCTTTTCCCTCTGCCCTATGAATGTTTCAAATAGGGCAGCTCCTTCAATGTGGGCTCCAGAATAAAAAGTTATGTGGGGCAGAGCTGAGCAGAGTATCAGCAGCTGCCCACCCACCTGAAAGTGGCCAACATGTGAACAAGCATGCCTTAGTTTTCTATTGCTATGTAACAAGTCACCATAAACTTAGCAGCTTAAAACGGTTATACATCAATTATCTTGCAATCTGTAGGTCAGTTAGAACATGGTGCCATTGGTTATTCTGGTAAGTGTCTCACTGAGCTGAAATCAAGGTTTCAGTTACCATTCTCACCTGGAGCTTAGGGTTCTCTTCTGAGCTCGCTAGTTGTCAGTAGAATTTATTTCCTTGGGGTTGAAGGACTGAGGTCCCTGTTTACTTGCCTGCAGTCAGCCAAATGTTGCTCTTAGTTCCTCAAGGCTGTTCTCAGATCTTATTAATTCTACCTTCAAGTTACCAGTAGTGCCTGGAACCCTTCCTGGCAAATCTCTGGCCATCAGTAAGAGAAACTTTCTGCTTTTGAAAGGCTCATGTTATTAGATTAGGGCCACCCAATCAATCTGTCATCTTAACATCCACTGATTAATAAACTTAATTACATCTGCATACTCTCTTTGCCCTATAATATAATCACGGAAATCACCACACACCAGGGAATGGAGACCACAGGGGTCAGGTTAGAATTCTGCCGACCATAATGAGATGAATATTTGGAAGATTGGTTTTTACTGAAGCGAAATTGACCGATGCAACTGGTTAGCTGAAATTGTGTACCTTTGTATTAACGTGCATATAGAAAAGGGCACAAATCACAAGGGCCAGCTCAATGAAGTGTCACAAAATAAACAGACCAGGGTAGCTATCGCCCAGATTAAACAAAAGAACAAAAACAGACAGAACCCAGAACATTATTAACACTACAGAAAACCATACGCCCCTTTCCAGTCATTTCCTAGCCCCCCAAATAACCACTATTCTGTTTTCTAACACCACGGTTTATTTACACCTGCTTTTGAGATCTTACAAGTAGAATCTAGTTTCCACCTCTTAATACTTTGTCTATGAGTTTAATTCCTTTCACTGCATGCAGGTTTAGTTCTCTTGTTTTATGATATTCCATTACTTGGATATTTCACAATTCGTTTCTTTATTCTACTGTTGCTAATTTGGTTATTTTCTAGTTTTTAACCATCACAAACAATGCTGCCCAAACTGTTTTTGCAAAGCCTCTCTCTCTTTCTCTTTCTTTCTTTAGGACTCCTGCATATTTTAGACCTAACCTTTCCTCCTAAAACTAAGGGAGTCCAGGTTGGTTATTTTCAATCACTTTCAGAATTAATCTTTGAGAAACCCTCTCTGAAAGATGATTTGGAAACCACAATACAACGGATTCAGACCCAATAAGTCGGGAACTAAAGGAAGAGCAAAAAGCAAGATAGTATTTCACAAACTTGGTTTACTTCAGGGCCGAAATTTCTGCTCAGGTGAGATCAAGGTTGTTTCAGTCATCCTTCTGGAAGGTGCCATGTAGCAGGAAATAGTATGTAGGCTTTGTGGCATCATTTGTGGGTCCGAATCTGGTTCCTTTACTTTTCCTAGCTGGAGACGTTGACAAGTCTGCCTCCCTGGGCTGCTTTTCTCTCACCTGCCATGGGGGCAGTGATAACTTCCAACAGAGATGTTCAGTTCCCTTCTTACACTTTTACTCTATATGCAAAACACCTGACAGCACAGCTTGCCCCTATCTGGTTGGAAAGCCTAAACCCGGCAATTAAAAGACACTGAGGGTCATTACCAAGACTTATGAACGGAAGCATTAAATACTTTGGCTTATCCACAAATCCGTGTTCTCAGTCTAGAGTTAAAGATACAGGCTGAAATATTAAAGGCATTTCCTCAGCTCATCAAGCCAGTTACTCCTGACCTAAGATTTTTTGTGTTTCAGTAACTTACCTGTCTGTCAAACATTTACAGGTCATGCCCTCTGAGGGGTTTGAGGTAAGCCAAGATAAGTAAGACAATTCAAGGACTCGCTTGGTTAGTGGGCTAGCAGGGATTATAAGCATGTTGACAAATATCACATTTATGTGGTAAAACCTACAACTATATATGATCAAAATGCTTCTAGAAGCACAGGAAAAGATACTATTAATTCTACTCAGAGCTTTCTAATTAGAAAAGAAAGGGAAAGTAAAAGCTGACATTTGAGTTAAATATTAAATAGATAGAAATTCATGCAGTGAGCAAACAGGAAAGACCTTTCCAGATGAATGCATGTGAGATGTGGTGGTAAAATTAAACATCTTGTCCAAGGAATGGTCAATAGTTTGTACAGCTCTAGTGTAAAACATTCAGTAGAAGATAGGGAAAAATAGGCTGGGGTCAGATCACAAAAAGCTTCCGATGTCTTGGGTGAAGTTTGGACTTTATCATTTTGGGTTGTGATATTGGATTTCTAAATATCATTAAATTTTTAAAAAATAATACATCTTCTTTACCCCCACCTGTCTGTGATTTTGACTTAAATGTGGAGAGATTTCTAGGAATTGGTAATTATAAAAATCTCTTTAGATGATCCTGGTAGGTAACTAAGTTTGAAGACCATTTTGTTTAGGAATTGCAGTTATCAGTAAAGAATTTTAGCAAAGGAGTTGTCAATCAATTGCCACCTGCCAACCCCTCCCCAATAATCTATTGATCAAGCAAAGCTTGGTTTATTAACTTATTGAGATAAGGAAAAGTGCGACATTAACAGAGCTGTCATAGTGTGTCAGAAGATCAAGGTCAGAGCACATATTTATATGATTGGAATGTGCTTGAGTGGTTCAAGATCCTTTCAGTGAGAGTGTATCTGATTGAGCCTGGGTAAAGTTCGTGACAAATTCAGTAGTTTAGGATTAGTAGAAGCTGAGAAAAAGTTCTGAAAATGAGTCTTGACAAGTAAATAATATATGGGGCCATTTATTTGTTCGAGCAACCTATGGCCCTAAGAAGAGGCTGTTGGCCCAAATGAGCAATCAATTATTCAAATCACTTGTTCATCATGAAGTTCCTGATTCAAACAGGAGAGTTATTCATCATTGGTTTATCATACTCCGATCTTCTTGAGCAAGAATTTTCTTTAAAACATAATGTCCTGTTGACACATGTGGCCTTAGTCCTTAGTCCTGATAGAGAAGCTATGTAGATGCAGATGTTTTCAGTTCTCAAAGTGATATTATCAGGTTAAATTTTAGAAAGATCAATTTTGTAGTTGTGGGGAGGAAGTGTCAGGAGGAGGAGGTCCAGGGTGGAAAGCGGGGGGTGGGGAGGGGGATGAGGGCGGTGCCTGTGGCTCAAAGGAGTAGGGTGCCGGCCCCAAATACAGGAGGTGGTGGGTTCAAACCCAGCCCTGGCCAAAAACTGAAAAAAAAAAAAAATAGTGGGACGATAAAGTGGAAGAAGGAAGGAAATGACTCAAGAGAGGCCATTTCAAATTTGAGAAGCCCGTAGGATTCCAGATGGAGATGTGCAGTGGACAGTTGAAAATATAAATCTCTGGAGAGGTTGGACCGGCAAGCGTTGGGAGACCAGCTTATCATGATAGTTGAAGTAATTACCATAGATAGGGCCATGCAGGGAAATTGTGAAAGTAAAGTTTAAATATGGATTCAGAGGAATGCAGGAATAGGCAGAGGAAAAGGAGCTTGTAAGTGAACTGAAAAGGAATTGTTTGGAGGGAAAATCAGGAGAGCATGATGCTTCCATTTTTCAAGAGCAGAATAATTAAATACTAGAAGGGAGGTATAGCAGGAGAAAATCTGGCAGGATTACCCACCATGGTGGCCACAGAGTGCGGTCCAGTCCTTGGTGAGGATGGGAGAATGCTCTGGAGAGCAGCAAATGCCAGAGTTGGAAGTGAGAGGGCTGCCGTGACATGGGGACAGCCTGCAGAAGGGACTCCTGCAGGAGAGGGGATGCTCAGCCTGGTGCCTCTCTGTGGTTTAGGAGCCCGCGTGGAGGGAGCAGATCCTCAGGCGACCCTTCATGTTATTGACTCAAGGAGGTGCAGGCGGTAGAGGGAGAATTACAACTGAAAGAAGGGTGTTCCTGGTTCGGTGCCCATAGCACAGAGGTTATGGCGCCAGCCACATGCACTGAGGCTGGTGGGTTTAAGCCCGGCCTGGGCCAGCTAAGCAACAATGACAACTACAACAACAAAAAAAAAAAAAAAAAGAAAGAAAGAAAGAGCGTTCCTGAGGGCTACAGATTGCAAAGAACAGCGTTGAGGATACAATTAGATTCAAATGGAAGATGTGACCAGAGAGGCTTGTATGCAGGCCATTGTCCAAGGAAGGCAGGTATACAAGGCAAAGATGGACTTGCTGTTGTCACTGACTGAAACGTGGTGAGAAGTTCTGAATGGAACAGCTGGTGAAAGCTGGTCTGAGTCCTCATCCTCTGGAGCCTGAGCCAGCTCCACTCCACCATCGGTTTATGGCCTTCTCTACCCTGCCTCGCCCCAGACAACTAACCTCAATAGACCACATCCCCTGGATCCTGCATTATTTTGTTTCCAATTGAATTCAGCCAATGGGAGGCACTGGTCAGAGGGAAAGAGGAGAAAGAGGTTGGGTTATTTCCTGTGTTTACACACTGCTCCCCTCCTGTCTCCTGCAGTCCTGGGCTGGCAGCATTACTATGAATGCTCGGGTTTAGGCAGTTGTCTGCTGCATTATGGGTTCTTGGTGTGTTCATGACTGAAGCATGACCAGACCCACCAAAGCAAGGCAAGAGTGAAACAAAGTTTACCAAGGAAGAGAAAAACAGGTTCACAGAGTAACAGCAAGATACAGGATACAGGGGCAGGAGCAGAATATATTTACCATAGACAACAGCAGGCTCCCGTTATCACAGCAAGCAAAAGGCTCTGGCGATCGTCTGGGATTCTGTTTTATACTGTCTGGGTGGAGCCCTCCTCTGGGTTCAGTTAACAAGGTGATAAGTAGCTCTAAGTCACTTTAAAAATCCTATTGTGCCTGGGCTGCCTGGCCCTGTGTTCCTCCTTCCCCCAGGTGTGGCAGTTTGTTGCTGGGAATAGGAGTGACAAGACGGGGTGGCATTAAGATGGAGCCCACTCTTGTTCTTCTTCCCAGGTGGGGCAATTGCTCCAATCAAGAATAAGGCAGAGCACCCACTTCACTGCTTTTCCCTAGGAGAGCCAGACTTCTAACTATCTACCTAACACAAGGCCATGGCTTTTCCATAGCTCCACTGTCACCTTTACATGATTTCTCATTCATTCGTGCTCCACCATCCCTTGGCTTCTTAGCTCCATTCAGTCCTCTTAAGTAATCCCTCTAGTATCTTCTCTTTAGGTTTAAGCCCTTTGAGTGCATCACCTTTTCCTGGGGTGTCCCTGATGACAATGAAAGAAGCTCGTTGAAGACCAAAAACAACTAGAGATTTAATGAGCCAGGGAGAGGAGATGGAGGAGAGATGAGTCAGAGTCCTGTGAGCAGTGTAAGCAATTTCTTGGGGTCACTCTTTAGTAATTGCCTGAGCTAAGGTTTAAATCTAGGACATTTTGCCTCCCAAATCCGTGCTTTTAACCATTTACTATACTTACTTCCTATTGCAGAAAGAAGAGCTCCAGTTTCCTGCTAGATTTACATACTTTTAGGACTTAGTATATGGCATAATCAGGTATCTTTAAGGGGAAAATATGGGGCAGACATATGGGAGATGTTTGGCAATTTATCTGAGTGTTGAGTTCAGTGTTGGAAGGCTGCAGTGGGGACAGTTGGCATCCTTCTCTGTCACATGCTTCTCTCAAAGCTTTGGCAATTCCCCATTCACCCCCCAAACAAAATCCAGCATCCGTGCCTGTCCTTTTGGGTTCTCTGCAATCATACTGCATTTGCCTTTCCAGGGTCACCTCCCACCAGTCACACACTCAACATGCTCCAATAAAAATGGCTTACCCTTTGTGGTTCACCTATTTCTTCACAAAGTCACCTTCCCTCCATTTTTCTCCTATGAGGTTCTCTTGAGTGTTTTGGGCCCAGTTAGATGCTGTTCCTTCCAACCAACCTTTTCTTATCATCCAACCACAGCCATCATCTCCCTGAACACTGGCAACTTGGTTTACATTACTTTTGCTGCACAAATTCCATACGGTTTGAAATTTTTGTTGTTCCCATTCTCCTCTTTTTCTTTCCTAGCAGATATTAGAACTTAGACAATAGGGAATACTAAAGTGAGTAAAAAAGAACCCCCATCCCAGGGAGAACCCTCCAATGCAAAGAACTCTAACTACCAGTGCCTCTGTGTATGTTGGCACCTCACTTAGGCAAATGCTAAGTACTTGGGGCAATTAAGAGTATGAATAATTACATTTGGACAAGAGGATCAAGGTAAGTTTCTTGGAGAAAATGGCATCTGAGACACACCAGGAAGTGAGGCTGTCAACTGGCATAAGTTGGGAAGCACATTTTATGAAGATCCTGCGAAGCCTGGATTGGCTTTGAGACTATTGCTCGAAGTATGCTCCCGTGTCTCTTGTGTTTGATGGTATTAATAACGTATATCATTTATTGGGTGCTCAACACATGCAAAAGATGTGTGTTAAATGCTGCTTGTACATTGTCTCATTTAATTATCAAAAGACCTTCCACCATTTGCAGATGAGAGAACAAAAGCTTAAAGAGATTGGTAGCTTATCCAAGGTAGACCAGTTAGTCAGGAACAAAGCTGAATCTTATATCCATATCTAAGTGACCAGAAAGTCCAGATGATGACATATAAAGCCACATTACCTTTTTAGTTTCAACTTGATACGTTACATAACCCTTCTGTATGTTATCCACAACTAACACTCCAGAGAAAATGAAAACCCTCAAAAGCACGTGGAGCCAATCTAATCCTTATGTAATATTTATAAACTGACAAATTAAAAAGATTTAAGTTATATACAATGCAATTCTGAAGAGTCCTCTAAAACACCCAATATTTTTGAACAATGCTCTATCATCTAACTTTTATATTGAGGCATTAAAATTGTGGTGCTTTTAATATGGGCAAAACAAATTTGAAAATCTCTTTGAGTAAGTAATGATACAGTTTTTCTCGTGAAATGTTTCCTAAAAATAAAATATGGCCCCATAGTAATTATGTTAGTCACTATTCAAACCGAAGTCTCAATTGAAATTCAAAACTGTATCTAGTAAATGACTTCTAAAAACATTGGTCTTTGATGTTTTTGTCAGGATAAAAATGTGACAGCACTTCCCAAGTCTATAGTGAAATTAAATTCAGGAATGTGAAACTACCATATATTATAGGATATGGGCAAAATTTGCCAAAAAAACAATGAGCTTCTATTTTCCAGAAGCTCAGACACTCTGGTAATGAGCATTAACACTCTGGAGTTTCCTGGATGTGAGCTTTTGTAAACATAGTGAGCTGAAAAGGAGATGTCAGTATACTTTCCTTTTTTACTTCAGTGAAAAAAACCTTTTTCTCCCCCGAGCTGTTATAAAATGTTTTCTGTGCCCTGTTTGGAAACAGTAATGAATTTTCATATTGACAAAATACAACCTATATATCAAAATGTTGATAATTATGTGACTTACAGTCTTCAACCCCAGGATGAACGGAAGAGGCAGCCACCGTATTTACTGACAGGCAAAAGCTGGCACGTGTCCCTCAGTTATGGTACCACCAAACAGAACATTCTCTCTTGGGCCTCTTTCTTGGCTACATTGCATTGATGCAGAAAGGCAGCTCTGGAGAACTACTGGAAAGTGTTAGTTTTTGCAGAGACGAGGGTGCTAAGGATTTTCAAAAAAGAATATCACATCTGAGAGACATAAAGTTTAGAACTGTTGAGGCTTTGGCTCAGTTTGGAACTAACAGTAGTCAGAAACAAAAGGGCAGCAGCCAGAAAGAAATAAAGCCTTTGCAAGTTTGCCAAATTGCTATTTTATGTATGCAGCAACATGGGGACGTTTTAGTAATTCACAAATGCTTTTCAGATCACATATTCTTGTAAGAAATGTAGAGAGCTGTGAATATTTCCCAGAATAACCATAGTTGTCTATTCTCACATAGACCATAAAGTGGGTAAAAACATGGTTTGTTTATACTACTGTTCATTTTCTAGAACATCCACCAACATCAGGAACATAGTGCCCTGGTGAATGTAGGTTATCTGACTGGCCCATACCAACCATCCTGATTTGCCTTGGAATGAGGGGTTTCCCCGGGATGTGGACTTTCTGTGCCACTGCAACTGCCACTGAACTGGTATGGTCCCAGGCAAATGCTGATGGCTGATTGCCCTACAATAAGAAAAAATATTTCAATTTCCATCTTACCTGCTAAGTTATATGAAATTTAAAAGTACTAAGAGGAAAAAAACTCTACTCTTTTATTTTTAAGAAAGAAGCTTCTTCTGTTCGACTTCTAAAATTATAGATTCATTGGAAAACTTGAAAAGGTAGTTTTTTAAAAATAAAATAATACAGACTGAGAACCAGTGGCTCACATGTGTAATCTTAGTGCTTTGAGAGGCTAAGGCAGGAGGATTACTTGAGGCTAGGAGCTCAAAGCCAGCCTGGGCAAAGCAAGACACCTTCTTTACAAAAAATAGAAAAATTATCCAAATATGATGGCACATGCCAATAGTCCCAGTTACTCAGGAGATTGAGGTAAGAGGATCACTTGAGGCCAAGAGTTTGAGGCTGTAGTGAACTATGATGACTCCATTATACTCTAACTTGGGCGGCAGAATGAGACTTTGCCATAAAAGAATAGAATAGAATAGAATACAATACAATACAATACGATTATCTTCTTTAGCAAACTAAAGATGTTTTCTCATAGTTCATAAGGAATGATGCAATTATTTCATTATGATATTAAAACTTTTGCTTTAAAAACAAAGCAAACAAACCATGACCACCACCACCAATAAAAAAAAAAAAATTCACAAAATAAAATGACTCCTGAAAACTAATGCAGCAAAGGCAAGGCCACAGATCATGATATAAGCCAGAGCCAAAGTATTGGTGCTGCTAGTGTGATTGTGATTGGGGCTCTGACCCAGGATGGGTTAAAAAGAAGGGTTAAAAGAAGCCTGGAGACCCTGTTGTATTCAAGGATACAGTATATAGCTGCATATGTGAATAACTGAAAAGAAATTAGGGGATTAGAGGAGCCACTCTGTGCCATGTCCTTGAACTACAGCCTCCTTGACAAAAGGTCAAGCCATAACCAAGCAGAAAGAATAGGGCAATAGAACCCTAGAAAGGTTAACCACAGCCTGAAGATTACCTCCTTTTTGTACTGAAGAGCAGAAATTCCTGTAATTCTTTTTATGGCTTTAAAGTTTGGTAATAGCTGAGTGGCTTTAAAAACATATTTATTTAAAGAATATTGCACATATTTTTGATTAACTTTAAAGTGTAAGGTGTTCTGTTCTCATTCCTTGCTTTTATATTATGTCAGCTATATGAAAATGGAAAACTATTAACTTTTGTTAAATAAAAGAAGGTGTATGCAAAGCAGTATGGTTATTAGTGGTTTTGATTTTTTTTTTTTTTAAGAAAAATGCATCTGGGGCCAGGCGCAGTGGCTCACACCTGTAAGCCTAGCACTCTGGGAGGCCAAAGTGGGTGGATTACTTGAGCTCAGGAGTTTAAGACCAACCTGAGCAAGAGTTAGATCCCATCTCTACTAAAAATAGAAAAACCATCCAAGCATTGTGATCAGAGCCCACAGTCTCAGCTACTCATGAAGCTGAGGCAAGAGGATAGCTTGAAAGCAACAGTTTGAGTTTGCTCTAAGCTATGATGATGCCTGGGCAACAGAGTGAGACTTTGTCTCAGAAAAAAAAAGAGAGAGAAAGAAAAAAAAAACGTATTTTATATACACCAAGAAAAAAAAATAAGCTGGGTGCTCTCTCTAGCTCTGTAGTTAGAGTGCTGGCCCTGCGAGCCAGGGATGGTGAGTTTGAACCTTGGCCAGGCCTGATTAAGGTGGGAAGAAAGAGAGAGAGAGAGAGAAAAGAGAGAGAGAAAGAAAGAAGGAAGAAAGAAAGAAGCAAAGAGAGAGAGACAGAGAGAAAGAGGAAGGAAGGAAGGAAGGAAGGGGAAGAAAGAGAAAGAGAGAAAGAGAGAGAGAGAGAGAAAGAAAGAAAGAAAGAAAGAAAGAAAGAAAGAAAGAAAGAAAGAAAGAAAGAAAGAAAGAAAGAAAGAAAGAAAGAAAGAGAGAGAAAGAAAGAAAAGCAGGGCCAGGCACAGTGGCTCATGCCTGTAATCCCAGCACTCTGGGAGGCTGAGCTGGGTGAATTGCCTGAACTTACAACTTAGAGATCAGCCTGAGCTATAGCAAGACCCAGTCTCCATAAAATAGCCAGGTACTATAGTGGGTACCTGTAGTCCCAACTACACAGGAGGCTAAGGCAAGAGGATTTATTAAACCCAAGAGTTTGAGGTTGCTGTCAACTGTGATGCCACAGCACTCTACTGAGGGTAGACACTGTCTCATTTTGGATTGAGATAGATCAACCATAATGTAAAAATTTACCCATCTGTAAAATAGGAATAAAACTGATTTCTTTTCTTCTTTAAGGAGCTATAAAAAAAGATGATGCTATCTTTCACTTGCTAATAAAAATAAGTCTTCTCTAAAATAACACTTTATGTGGAGAAGAGGCAAGATGGCTGATTGGAGCCAGCTTTACACAGAGGCTCCCGTCCAGAAGGAAGTTGAAGGACAGAAGTTTAGCAAGTAAGCTGATGGTTTGGAGCTGAGTCAAGAGATAAGATTGAAGAACTCACCCCCTGCTGAGGTGAGCAGCGACCTTGAGTAAACAACCAATAGGTACAAAACCCATTGCCAAGTGGACGGGAGTCCCCTCACCCATGACAAAGGTTTAATAATCAGAATCCACAGAGAACTCAAATGTATTAGCAAGAAAAGAACAAGTGATCCCATCTCAGTGCGGGCAAAGGACTTGAAGAGAAACTTCTCTGAAGAAGACAGGTGCATGGTCTATAGACACATGAAAAAATGCTCATCATCCTTAATCATCAGAGAAATGCAAATCAAAACCACTTTGAGATATCATCTAACTCCAGTAAGATTAGCTCACATCACAAAATCCAAAAAAAGATGTTGGTGTGGTTGTGGAGAAAAGGGAACACTTCTGCACTGCTGGTGGGAATGCAAACTAATACATTCTTTTTGGAAAGATGTTTGGAGATCACTTAGGGATCTAAAAATAGACCTGCCATTCGAGCCTTAAATTCCTTTATTAGGTATATGTCCAGAGGATCAAAAATCACTTTATAACAAAGATATTTGCACCAGAATGTTTATTGCAGCCCAATTCATAATTGCTAAGTCATGGAAGAAGCCCAAGTGCCCATTGACCCACAAATGGATTAATAAATTAATAATTGTGGTATATGTACACCATGGAATATTATGCAGCCTTAAAAAAAGTTAGAGACTTTACCTCTTTCATGTTTATATGGATGGAGCTGGAACATATTCTTCTTAGCAAAGTATCTCAAGAATGGAAGAAAAAGTATCCAATGTACTCAGCCCTGCTATGAAACTAATTTATAAGCATCCACACTTCCATATGAAAGCTATAACCCAACTATAGCCCAAGATGAAGGGGAAAGAGGAGAGGGAGGAGAGCGGAAGGCAGAAGATGGGTGGAGGGAGGGTAATTGGTGGGACCACACCTCCGGTGCATTTTACAAGGGTACATGTTAAATCTACTGAGGGGAGAATATAAATAACTTAACACAATAACTAAGAAAATGCGGTGAAGGCTATGTTAACCAGTTTGATGAAAGTATTTCAAATTATATATAAAACCAGCACATTGTACCCCATAATTGCATTAATGTACACAGCTATGATTTAATAAAAAAATAAAATAACACTTTATGGGAAAATTAAACATCAAGGCAATTTATAATGATTGGTCACAAAGCACTTTTTCTTTCTGCATAAGAAAATACAAATATGATAAAACAAGAGGCCATTTCCCTCAGTAGATCAACTAAAAAAACTGGTTTCTTGCCTTCCCTAAGAAACCAAGCCTGCTATTGTTACTATGGCAACAGATTGTCAGTATGAACATTGGAGTTCCTCTGGTCTGGCTGATTACTGAACAGAAGGCAACAGAACATTTTTTTATTATTAATTTTTTTTTTTTTTTTACAGAATCTGTGTAGTTAAGCTCTCCCATGGTTGGGAATACAGGTACAATAATGAGAACCACATTGCAAAGGAAGGAGGCCATAGGACACCAAGACCTGGGGGCACAGAGTTTCCTACTGTGACCAGCTAGTGGCTGGGCAGAGACCTCTTGGTTGGCTTCTCTGTCCTGTGATGTTCTTCCCTTGGCCTTGTTGCCTTCTCACTGGTGTTTATTTCTCAAGTGGGAGATGCTGGGATGGTGAATAATATTGTGGATAAAAATTCATTCACACACCAATTAACAAGTGTTTACTGAGTACCTGTGCTAGACCAGACGGTGTCGAGGCCCCAGGAGCACAGGTTCTGAGCAGACAGAGCTGAAAAGCCTTTGTGGACTCACATGCTCATGCGACAGACAGGCCAAAATTAATGTCAGACAGCAATAGCTGCTATAAAAAAAGAGTAAAGCCTATTAAGAAGTTTTGAAAGAACCAGGAAATACTGAGAAATTTAAATCTTCAATTATCACACTTCAACTTATCTATCATCTATGTCTAGGAACGATAGATATAGATGACATGGGACTATACTAAATAATTCAGTGTTAAAAACAACTATGGACTGGATAGGAGCCTTCCATGTGGCCTGATACTGGGATAAATACTGGGGAAAAGGGAAGCATTGGCCCAGTTCCAGGGCTTAAAAACATCAGAAGCCCTTGATAAGGTTATTGGAGGCCTCCGATTGGGGACCTTCAGTTTTGTCAGGACTTAGTAATTTGTGCCTCTCTTAGGTGAATTTCCTGAAGTTTTCCGAATATGCTTTATTGCTCTAAAATATGCCTTTGGAACATTTTGATGCAGTTTCTTACAGAGAAAAGAAGGCTTAAAGATTTTACTCTCTAGCTTACAATTTCTCACAGCAAGTTCCTTTGTGGAACTCATGATCTCAGAAGGTAGTCATGAAAGAAAATCTAAATGGATTTGAGAAGAATCCATTTATGTATTTGTGAATAGCAGAGCCATTCCAACAAGTAAGAGAAGCTTAAAAGGTTTGGAGTAAATATTCTTCTAATGACCCTACAAAACAGAGGTCCTGCCTTGGGATTAAGAGAATTGGGAAAAGGCCTTACAGTTAGGAAGGCTGACCAAACCCTCCCTTCCCTGCCATTGTTGTGCTGGTGAAAGTGATTGAGTTGCACAAACTATCTTGACCACCCAAAGTGGCAATTCTTGTGTTCTTCTCAGGTTGTATTTATTCTTTATTGCCTCAGAAAAAGCCTGGCATTGACTTGGCAACTTTGCTGGACAACATGTTGGCTTTCTATTTTCATGTTGCTAGAAGCAACTTCAGTGATTGCAGGAGAGCATGCTAGCTGCTGTTTGATTATCAACATTTAGCATGGATTATAGTCGAACTGTTTGCTTTCCTCACCTGGATTAATGATCGTATTCTGCAAATGATTCTAAGGTGCTTTATAAACACTGTATGGAGCAACACTGAAATGCTGGTTTTTATAACAATAGCTTAGGGTTGAGTAAAGCAAGGAGGCATTCACACAGGTCTCAGGAGATGCGGCCACATAGATACATTTCTAAAGGTTACAAGCTGCTCTTTCCCTCTACTGAAAGTTTTTGTTGTTATTTTTGGTTTTTCTTTTCCTTTTGTTTTAAGTGCTTATTAATCTTTAGACTATCAGGGTTATATACCCTTTTGCCCTTGGGCTAATCTACCCCAGTTGTGGGGAACTCAACTCGGTTGTGCCAAGCACTCTTGAGGACCTCATCAAGCTGAACAGTTGACAAGGCGAGACCTATAGAGGTTCTGATGAAACATTAGGAAAAAACTATTCACCCATGGACTTGTCAGGGTCCAGCCCTGTACTCAGATCTCTCTTCCACTCCCCTGGCTCCACATACCTGCATTCATTCTTTTTATACCATAGCATTTTGGGGCTTTCCCAATGTAAAGACCAAGCTGACTCCATTTTATTAAAACTAACTCCATCTTGTTCCTCAGCCTTCATTTTGCAGTAGCATACCAAAAGCGTTAGGTAACCCACTCCCTCCCCCGCCCCTCATCCTTGCCTCTGCCCCGAGTGATAGCAGCTCCTTCCCAGACCAGCCAATGACAAGTATCACTCAGTCCCCTGGACCCCTATCAGCTCACCCCATACCCCTCCCTTTTTCCTTTCTGTACCCTTAAAAATCCCCTCCTTTTCAGGGCCTGAGGCTTCTCTGTTCTCCTGTTGTGCCAGGAGCAAGAAACCTCAGCCTCGGCTTGTAAATAAACAACCTCTTGCTCTTGCATCGGACTTGGTCTCTGGATAATTTATGTGGGGGATCCCTTAAGTCAGGCACAACACCAATTTAAAGAATACCAGTGAGGAGTGCACCATGGTGTCAGTATGTGTCCTTGGTGGTGGAACACTTTGTTTCAGCCCCTTTCTCCTGGCAGTTCGCCTGTACCAAGGCAGGCAGCAGCAGCCCTTCGGAATATCCCATTAGTCAGTTAATTAGTGGCAGAGCTCAGAGTGTGTGCAAGGGATTTTCCAATACATCCCCTCTGAAGGGTTTTTTTCTATTCACATTCTAAGTCCAGAAAATATTGAAGTCAAAATGTTAATAAGCTAATAAGCCTGCTTATGATTGTTTTCAGATTTGGAAACAGATTTTTTTTTAAGTTGCAAAATTAACCTATTCTTCCTCTCTGTCCACATTCATTAATTTATTTTGAAATGTATAGACTATTTTTAAAAGGACACAGAGGGTCTTTGCCCTTCTAACTGCGGGACAGAGACTGTGTGTTACAGCTCACACCATCTCGGCATTACCCAGCGCTTCCCATTGGTTTACGGTTTTGACTGGCCTCCTTCAAGTCTCTTTGTCTTCCTCAATTTCCAGGCTAACCTAGATATGTGCTCATCTGCCTTTCCTTTTGATTTATTAACCTTCCACAGTCAAGAACAAGGCTCAGCTATTTATTCCCTTAGCGGCTATTCAATCCTCAGAAGAGCCAAGTTCTACCTTCATTTTTGAAGTACTTCTCTGTCTCCCATGCTTTGCCCATTTGCGTTCCCGTGGTCAGGTCATCTTGACATACTGCAACATTGCTTAAGTTGTTTTCTTGCATCCTCGAGTGCGATTCTCTTTGACTAGATAGAAGCAGCAAAGTCATTGTGGCCTCAGTTTGAACAGAAACCTCTGTGCGTGAATGTGTAGGGGCGGGAGGAGGGTGTTCAAAGCTGGTGTTGGCAGGAGGGGTAGAGGAGAGCCCTTGGGGGTGGAAGGCTTCTTGTGCCTGTGGTATCAGCAGCTTCTCTCACCCCATGGAGGGATTTGAAATCCTCCATCAACATCCCGGCCCTCCCTCCACTGAGGGACTCAGTAGGGGAACTGGGCAATTTCCCCCGGAGATTTTTCCCAGCAAGTAGGAAGATTCCCTGGGAAACTGCTGTGTAGGCCAGCCTGGGTTTCTTTCCAAATCCAGAGGGCTGTATGGCAAACCAAACCAAAGAGATTTCTAGAAATAGGCATTTACTTTGGTAAAACCCATTCAGACTTAGTTTTTAGTTTTCATCCTTGTAAAAATGGTTAATTAAAAAATAAAATCCCCGGGAACCTATTCTGTGTGGGGAGGAGGTTTATCGTTTTTCAAGTGTTATTGACTGAAAATGTACAGAAGGGAGCAGGTCAAGATCTTTTCACAGAGAACACTGAGGGTGAACGAGCTACACACAGTTCTGTAATTATGTAGACCCTCTGTGTCCTTTTAAAAATAGTCTATACGTTTCAAAATAAATCAAAAAGCACGCCTACCACTTACCAAAAAATCTACATAATCAAAAAGCATGCTTACCACTTACCAAAAAATCTCTTGGTGTGGCTAAAAAACATGTGTTTTGAAGCAGCCTCTGGAGCGCCATAAGCAATAAACAGAGAGATGGGCTAACGGGTGTTCAGTGGGCCCCGGGAAAGGGCAGGACTGAAGGAGGCAGTCAAACACGTTCTTCAGGGGTCACGCCCTGGCCCCCGTGAACTGAGATCCGCAACGTTCCCCTCTAATTTGGTTCTGTGACCCCGGGCTTTGTAGGGTCAGTATGAAAAGTGACCTCAGCCCCCAGTGCCTTGACCTCCTGACCTGGTGTGACCATTCCCACACCTGCCCAGGCCCCAGGAACTCTGAGTGCCCCAGTCCTGGTCAGGACTTGCCTGCAGGCTGTCAGCCTTCCTGAACCATAGAAGTGGGCAGAAGCTGTTTGCCTTCCGTCCTCTCCCAGACTCCTTAGCCCCCTCCTTTGTACTCACAGAAGCTTTTCCCTCAAGGTTCAGTCTAGCGTGTGCCAATCAAGCCAGGCCAACAGGAGGCTGCTGAGCTTTTCCCCCTCCACCTCCTCCCACCCCAACCTCAGCAGGTGAAGTTTGGAATCTGGCTTGCAGATCTAGACGAGAGATCCAGAAATCTGAGAACGACCCCTACCCTGTTATCGGCCCCTTCTGTATGATTGTGTTTATGCCTTGGATTTTTGTTGAACACATCAGTTCCCTGAAGTCGTTCCTGCATTATGAGCTGAACTGTGGCTCGCCCCTAACAAAAATTCATACGTTGAGGTTCTCACCCCACTGTGACTGTATTCAGCAATAGGGCCTTACAGAGGTAATTTCAGGTTAAATGAGATCATTAAGGATGTGGCCCTAATCCTAAAAGAACTGCTGTCCCCATAAGGAGAGGGGGACACACCGGGAGTGTGCACGCACGGAGAAAGACCCCGGGACGACACACAGAGAAGGCGCCATCTGCAGGCCAGGAAGAGAAGCTTCACAAGAAACCCTGCTGGAACACTGATCTTGGACTTCAGCCTCTGGAACTGTGAGGAAAGACATTTCTACTGTCTAAGCCCCGCTGTCTGCGGTGTTGTTATGGCAGCACAGACTAGTAGAATTATATCTCAGCTTTTAGTTGGCTACCCAGACCCACCTTCCCTGACTGTTTTTGCTTAGTCTTACAGCTCTTGCTCAGCCCTGTGGCTTTGTCCACTGTCTTTAAATAGACGGATGTGGCTCGGTGCCTGTGGCTCAACAGGCTAAGGCGCCAGCCATGTACACCTGAGCTGGCGGGTTCGAATCCAGCCCAGCCGGCTAAACAACAATGACGGCTGCAACCAAAAACTAGTCGGGTATTTTGGCGGGCACCTGTGGTCCCAGCTACTTGGGAGGCAGAGGCAGGAGAATCGCTTGAGCCCACGAGTTGGAGGTTGCTGAGAGCTGTGATGTCACAACACTCTACCCAGGGTGACAGCTTGGGGCCCTGTCTTAAAAAAACAAACAAACAAACAAAAAAAACAACAAATAAATAGACAGATGCTCTGCACCCGGCACGGCTGTTCACCCGACCACAGGAGCCCTCCCTGCTCTGGTGTGCCCTCCAGTGTCTATGGAGACTGGACGCAAACCTGATTTGACCACACCCACTTTTGGCCGTGCGATTCGTCTGCTACTTTCTTTCTTTCTTTCCAGAGCCAGAGCCGGCTCAGCTTTCAGAGCCAGAGTTCTCATTTCCTCTTCCTGCCTGCTGGCATTTGCTGCTGAGGTCCCAGCACACCTTCTGGGACTCACACTGCGTCTGTGTGTAGGGTAAGAGGACACTTCTTTCTTTGCGGCTTGTTAGTGCTGTTACCTTGACCCAGTGCCCAGAACCTCATGCTGCCTCTTGCTTGCTGTAGTCCTTGGCAGGCAGGCCTCTCCTGCCTGGCCGGCCCCCAGTACTAGCTCTTGCAGCTGAACCTTTTCCATGACTAGTAACGTACCTTTCAGTGTCTGATACACTCCAGCATCTTCACATAACCAGGTGAATCTGGCTAAGCTGCAACACAGATGTCGGTGTCCAATGAGTATTTGTTGCCACTGGTTTGATTTGATTTGCCAAATCGTAGGGTGCCTTGTTGTAAGTTGGGCTGTCAATGAAAACTCAATGAAAGTGAACTAAGACAAATGAATTGCATGAGAGTTAATGGCTTCATGATGGAATTATTTATGAAAAAAATCTGTGTTCCTTGATAGAGAAGCTTTCTTGTGCATGTCTTACCCACTGACAGAGAGCTGGAGGGACAAGAGAAACAGGAAAAAGAGCATTATTAATTGAAGATTATGCAGACATAAGGCAAAGCGTATTAGAACGAGCAGAGTTTGATTTCTAAAGTTTTATTCAGACACAAATATTCAGTAAGCGCTAGATTAAAGTAAAATGTATAAGAGACTAATTTGTGTACCACACATGAAAATTTCTACGTTCTCCTTAATCTTTCAGCCCCATATCCTCTTAATGCTGGAATAAAAGTAGGCCAGCCTTGCCCTCCCTTTCCTTTTCTATCCCCACAGCCTCCCTGCGCCAACCCTTCAGACTTTTGTCTGGGAGGCTGTAGAGTGAAATGGTATAAAACACAGACTCGGGGCCCCAAAGACTGTATCTGTCACATATTAACAGATAAATTATTTATCTAGGCATAAAATAAGGCAATTGTTTAAAGGTATCTGTAAAATTAGGACTAGCATCTATCTCAGATGATACTTATCTTAGTATCAGTACCACTAGTACCAAGTGATATCTTAGTATAAGTGCCACTAGTACCAAGTGATATCTTAGTATAAGGTCTACTTATACGAAGTGATAAAATTTATGTAAATTTCTTTGCCAAGTGTTCAGCTCAGCAGACATCAGTTTCTCACCCTTTTCATAATCTCTCTGGAAGGCAGAGGAGCCCATTTCCAAGGGACTCTGGTGCTGACATATTGCCCTCAGCTTTCCTGACTGGTTTCCTCACATGCTTGCTCTCTCTTGAGCACCAACAATCTCTCTCCCTCCCAGGCTCCTTCTAGTCTGCCTTTAATGGTAATTTATACATCCAATTTGGGAGAATAACTTTTCCTACTGTTTCTTAATTGTAATGATCTTCTTTTCAAAACCAATGTATAAAATGAGTGATGTGTTTTCACCACTGATTTTCTTGCCACTTGTCATCTCCTTAAATTTTTTTTAACTTAATTTTTATTAAATCATAACTGTATACACATATGGGGTACAATGTGATGACTAGATACACAATGTGGGATGCTTAAATCAAATTAATTAACATAACCATCAACTCACTTACTTTTGTCCTTAAATCTTAATAGCTTACAAAGAGTTTTAAGGCCCTCTGGAAGGAAATTCTCAGAGTCTGGAATGCTGTCCTTCTGGCTTGGTGGGATTAGCAGTAACGAAAGCATCCTTCATGCTCATCAGATGATAGGAGTGCTTTCTTCATGTACAAGGAGTTAAGTATGTTAGCACAATTACAGTGAAAACCCTGTCCTACAGGAAAATAAAAGAAAGTCAGCCAGAAAATTTTAAAATTGTATAATCTTATCATTTCATTGACATAAAGTAATTATATTTTTGAGGCAAGATATAACTTATCAATTTTCCAAAATAACATCCTATAGAAGGGGAACATTAGATGTAAGCAGAGATAAAGAAATGAGTATTGAACTGTGTTAATGTCCCTTTAAGAAACATCTGTTATTATTTTGACCTGTTTTGCATAGACTGAAACCCTTCTGGGAGCCTCATACATTATACATTTGGTAAATTGCAGCACTTTTACCTAATTGCTCTTTTAGGATCTAATGACCCCCTTTGCTGCTTTGTCTTAGACACCTGATGCAATCAGCATGGAAAGGGTGTGCTCAGTTTCATCCTTGCCTCATAAATTCACATTTAGTTCAAAATTAAGTGCAATTTCAAGGTGTTTATTTTAATTCTAATCAATCTAGTATACTGTAAGCATTGCTTAAACTTACACATTTGCTAAAATTTGTGAAGGTGACTTTGATGAATGAATTTTTATCTTTAAATAGATTCAGCTTGCTGTATATGCAGAATGACTTGTGCAGAATCAACCATGGAAATTCACTGAAAATGCCCTTTGCTCTCATAACATTGAAAATCACAGCACAAGTTGAAGGACCTCATTTAGTTCAGAAACCAGCATGTGATTTATAAAGGCACCGTGTAGAAATCTCATCAGGGGTCCATGACTGGCATACGTTTCTGTTATTATTGTATGTAGAGGGACATTTGTGGATTGGATTTTCTTTTATTTCTGAAAACATACTTGATTTTTATTTTGCCAATTAAAAATATGTAACATTCATCTGGCTTAAAAAAATAACTTCCTGTAAAAAGATGCATAATGTAGTTTAAATCTACTTCTCTATTCATAGAATCTGAGAATAAAGAGCTGGAAGGCACCAAAAAACTAATATATTCCATTTCCCTTGTTAGATAGAGAAGGAAAGAAAGGCCCAAGAGAGATCAAGTGACTTGCTGAGGTTTGTTTTCCCTGCAAATTGATAACCAAAGTAGGACAAGAACCTAGTTTATGAGAGACTTGATGACATGGAAAAGAGGAGGCACGGATATACTTACAAAAGGATTTTTTAAAAAATCATTTTATACAGTTCATAGCAATATAATACAGAAGAAAACAGATATAACGCGGAAAAGCATTACTCTAATTAATTGATTTTCTGTATATATAAATCCATAGAGCATTCTTTTGTAACTGAATTTAGTATTTGTGTTGTATTTCTTTTAAATAAAATGAGTAATTCAAGAATTCTTTTCTTTTCTTTTTTTTTTTTTTTTTTTGGTAGTTTTTGGCCAGGGCTGGGTTTGAACCTGGCGCCTCTGGCAGATGGGGACGGAGCTCTACTCCTTTGAGCCACAGGCACCTCCCTCAAGAATTCTTTTCATTTGGAGATTTATAAACTAAGGATTTGATTAGTGCCATTGATAGAAAAGAAATTTGTGAAGCAAGTATGGTATATGAATTGTATAATGGAAAAGTTCACCTACTTAATCTAATCATTTACAAATGTTCTTCGTTTTTATCTAAATATAGCCACAGCCACAGAAAAGGACATACAGCAGAGCTAAGGAGGATCTTTAGTTTTGCTAATTACAAACTACACTTACCTATTCATTATAAGAGATTTTCTACTATACTTGTTTAACTTAGCTTTTGTGGATACCTATAAATGAAAATGACAATAGCAGTGAAATTGAATATAGACTCTGAGTCTAATCTCTGAGTCTGACTTTTCACTCATGTCAGTCTGTAGTATAATATATGGTGTTTTACAGTATAAAAACTTACAAGTAGAGAGCTTACGATGATTTCTGCCTCTGAAAAATGATGTTTCCTTGCTATATGTTTTCAGGCTACTTTTCCTTCCTGTTATAATCAAAGTCAGACACGACTGAAAAAACCAAGGACTTTGGGGTAACAGACACCACCCCTCCCCCAGACCCAGTTTCTATCTAAAGGGCTTTGAGAAAATGATAAGAGAAAAAACGCCCTGGGGCTAGATCAGGCACTGGTGGTCCTATAATCAGGAAAGCAGAAGGCCGTTTAAAAGGAAGATTAGATGCTATAAGCCAAGGTAAATCTGGAAAGACAGAATGATGAAATGACAAATCAGGGGGCAGGAGAGAGGCCAGAGACCCTGGACAGGGCAGAGAGAGATCAGAGGGAGCTGAGAGGGAGGTAAAGACCAGGACGGTTTCAGACCCCACATAGACACACTGAGCCATAGTCATCTTACGCCGTTCTTGCTGGGTAGGAGGTAGGTCTACCACTCCACAACTTGAACAGTACCATCTCTCCAAGCTTCTGGGTCATCATTTATTTATTTAAAAACATCAATAAACACCTGGTATGTATGTACAAGATATCGGGAGCCCAAAGAGGAATAAGACAAAACCATGGCTCTGAAGAAGTTTAATCTAGTAGACAGCCAAGGAAACTCACAGATACTGAAAATCCATCATGTGCCAGACATGGTGAAAAGGTGTTTTATGCACACTGTCTGTTTTTTGTTGAGTTGTGTCTCCCAAAAAAAGAGATATTGAGGCCATAATCCCCAGAACCTGAGAATGTGAACTTATTTGGAAATAAAGCTGTTACAGATATAGTTAGTTAAGATGAGGTTATACCAAGATAGGATGGGTCTTTTATCCAAGATGACCTGGGTCCTTATAAGACACAGAGACACAAGAAAAACAGTGTGAAGACAGAGGTAGAAGTTGGAGGGACACATCTATAAGCTCCAAATACTGAGGATTGGCAGCTTCTGGGGAGAAGCTGGAAGAGAGTGCATGGAACAGGTTCTCCCTCGGAGGTCTAAGAAGAAGCCAACCCTATTGTCACCTTGGTTTTAGACTTCTTCCTTCCTGACTGTGAGACCGTGAGCTCCTGTGTGAAGCTACCCAGTTTGTGGTGCTTTGCCACCGTAGCCCCAGTGAATGAATATACAAGGGGTCCTCAAACTACGGCCTGCGGGCCACATGCTTCAATGTGAAAGCATGTGAATTTTTGTTCCCATTTTGTTTTTTACTTCAAAATAAGATATGTGCAGTGTGCATAGGAATTTGTTCATAGTTTTTTTTTTTTTTTAAACTATAGTCCGGCCCTCCAACGGTCTGAG
>CAUYRH010003271.1:0-27576 GCA_963574655.1 Perodicticus potto
GGCGTTGTGGCAAGCGCCTGTAGTCCCAGCTACTTGGGAGGCGGAGGCAGGAGACTCGCTTAAGCCCAGGAATTGGAGGTTGCTGTGAGCTGTGATGCTACAGCACTCTATCCAGGGTGACAGCTTGAGGCTCTGTCTCAAAAAAAAAAAAAAAATTCAAAAAATAGCAGAGCGTTGTGGCAGGCGCCTGTAGTCCCAGCTACTTGGGAGGTGGAGGCAGGAGACTTGCTTGAGCCCAGGAATTGGAGATTGCTGTGAGCTGTGATACCACACAGCACTCTATCCATGGTGACAGCTTGAGGCTCTGTCTCAAAAAAAAAAAAAAATGCCACCAAACTGCTCAGCTGGCCTGAGGATTGAGCAGGGGATTAGTCAAGCAGAAATTGTTTGTGAACAAGAAGAGATAAGATTCAGGTAAGGGGATAGGAGCCCGGCAGGAGAGGAATTGGACCAGTGGCCCAGGAGCAAAGGTGGGGAGAGGCTCATGCTGGAGAGGGGCAGAGTTCAGGAGTGGACTTTATAATGGAAGAAAGTGTGTCTGGATTGATGCAGTTATGACCCAGGAGTGCTGGGAAAATCCGGGGCGGGGGAGCAGATTGAGAGACCTGGGCCCTAGCCACAGGAGGCCTGCTGGTGACCCGGCGGCCTCTAAGTTCCCTTCCTCACCTGCAGCCCCCAACACCAGGACTGGGGACCAGCATCCTGTTCCTCTACACCTATGTCCTGTGTAGACAGACCACATCTGGCTATAGAAAACAGTCCATAGATCCTCAAACAGTTACAGATAGAGGCAATATACAACCCAGAAATTCTACTCCTAGGTATACACCCAACGGAAATGAAAACATACACCCACACAAAAACTTATATAATATTACAGGACAGCTCCTGTGGCTCAGTGAGTAGGGCTCCAGCCCCATATACCGAGGGTAGTGGATTCAAACTCAGCCAAACTGCAACAACAAAAAAAGCTGGGCATTGTGGCAGGGAACTGTAGTCCCAGCTACTTGGGATGCTGAGGCAAGAGAATCACCTAACCCTAAGAGCTGGAGGTTGCTGTGAGCTGTGATGCCACAGCACTCTACCGAGGGTGACAAAGTGAGACTATCTCTAAAAACAAACAAACAAACAAAAAACTTATATAATATTACAAACCCAGGGGCGGTCCCTGTGGCTCAGTGAGTAGGGTGCCCGCCCCATATGCCGGAGGTGGCGGGTTCGAACCCACCCCCAGCCAAAAACTGCAAAAAAACCCCCCCAAAAAATATATATATACAATATTACAAACCCAAAATGTGAAAACATGAATGTCCATGTAGTCCATCCACACGCTGTAATATCACTCATCCATGAACAAGAAGGAGGCTTTGATATAGGCTATCAGGTGAATGGACCTTGAGAACATTGTGCTCAGTGAGAGAAGCCAGACACAGAAGGACGCACAGTGTGTGATTTCATTTATATGAATTGTCCAGAACAGGCAGATCCATAGAGATGGAATGTGGATTCATGGTTGTCAGGGGCTGAGGAAGGGGATGAGCAGTCACTGCTGATAGGGACAGAAATTTCTTTTAGGGTGATGAGAATGTTTTGGAGTTAGATAGTGGCGATGGTGCACACCATTGTGAATATACTAAAAACACTAAATTGTACCAAATGATTTAAATGGTGAATTTTACGTGTATTTTGTGTCAGGTTCAAAAACTCTTTTAGAAATAAGAAATAGGGCAGTGCCCGTAGCTCAGTGGGTAGGGCACTGGCCACATACACCAAGGCTGGCGGGTTTGAACCTGGCCCGGGCCAGTTAAAACAATAATGACAACTGCAACAACAACAAAAAAGCCGGGTGTTGTGACGGGCACCTATAGTCCCAGCTACTTGGGAGGCTGAGGGAAGAGAATCTCTTGAGCCCAAGAGTTTAAGATTGCTGTGATCTGTGACACCATAGCACTTTACTGAGGGTGACGGCTTGAGTCTCTGTCTAAAAAAAAAGAAAGAAAGAAAACCATGGGATAAGCTCTATTAGCTGGGTGTGGTGGCTCACTCCTGTAATCCCAGCATTCTGGGAGGCTGAGGCAGGTGGATAGCCTGAGCTCACAAGTCTTAGACCATCCTGAGCTAGAGTGAGACCCTGTCTCTAAAAAAAAGTAGCCGGGCATTGTGGTGGGTGCCTGTAGTCTCAGCTACTGTTGAGGCAAGAGAATTGCTTGAGCCCAAGAGTTTGAGATTGTGAGCTATGATGCCTGACGCCACGGCACTCTACTTAGGGCAACAAAATGAGGAAAGAGAGAGAGAGAAAGAAAGAGACAAAGAAAGAAAGGAAAGGAAGGGAGGGAGGGAGGGACAGGCCCTATTGCAGACCTGGTGGCTGCTCTGGAGAGACACAGACTGCTTCTTTGCCAGGAGACACACAGCCAATTCCGCCACTGCAGGAAAGCCTGGCTGAAGTCTTGAGAGTCCCACCAGCTTGAGACTCTGCTTCCCCAGGTGTAGAACAGGGTCACTCTGAGAAGAGCTGTGACACCCCAGGCACAAATCCCTACCAAAGCTTGGGCCCCCTTTCCCAGACAGCCACCAGCAGCTTGGGCTCCTGAAGCCCCCACTTTTGCCCTTACCACAATGAGCATGGGGTCAGGAAGGGGGTAAACCTTTTTCCTAAAATGAGGTGTGGGGCCTGAGCTGTTTTACTGACAAGGAAATAAATATCTGTTTCAGTGCACATGTCTTTGACATTATGGAAAACAACTCCAGTAAATTGAAAACAGCTGAGCTTTTTTTTTTTGACACAGAGTCTCACTATGTTGCCCTCACCCTGGGTAGAATGCTGTGGTGTCACAGCAACCTCAAACTCTTGGGCTTAAGCCATTCTCTTGCCTCAACCTCCCAAGTAGCTGGGACTACAGGCGCCTGCCACAACGCCCGGCTATTTTTTGCCACAGTTGTCGTTGTTTGGCAGGCCAGTGCTGGGTTCAAACCCGCCACCCTAGGTGTATGTGGCTGGCACTGTAACCACTGCGCTACAGGCGCCAAGCCAGCTGAGCCTTTTTAAGAGTGTGGGAATAGGGCGGCGCCTGTGGCTCAGTGACTAGGGTGCCAGCCACATATGCCGGAGGTGACGGGTTCAAACCCAGCCCCAGCCAAAAAAACTGCAAAAAAAAAAAAAAAAAAAAAGAGTGTGGGAATAGAGGGACCAGTATGGTCACTTCACCCGGCACTCAGGGTTGGAGGGGTTTCCGGGGAAGGGAGGACCCGGGGAGACAATAGGGGCTGCCAGCCAAGAGGCTACTTAACCTCAGGTTCAGACATCAAAACCAGGGTTGTGGCAACTCTGTCCCCAGCATCCTGATTCTGAAATGCCCTTGCTCTGCCTCTGGCGGGCCTGGGTGTGAGTCTGGGGGGCTCATAGATGCCACCTCAACAGTCCAGTCCCAGCATGCCTCTGCTGAAACATCCACTGAAGGGTCAGCCAGGGGATAAACCAAAGCACCTGACAGCCTTGGTCAATGTCCAGTCGTGAGTGGGGCAGCTTGGACAACTCCTGACTAAGCCCCCAGGAATTAGGGTGTGTTTCTGGCACCAAAAGCCTGAGCTCTGAGTGAACCACCACAGAGTGCTGAGCGTTGTTTGTGGGAGCTAAGGCAAACTCTGAGACTCAATCCGGGAGGACCCCAGGAACCCGCCCGTTAACTGCCCTAATACTCCCAAGGTCCACGTGTCACTCATATGAGAGGCCAGAGCGGCCCTTTCTACGAATGGGGGTCCGCGACGGGGAACCCCCCAGAACCCGGGGCTGCAGCTGGGGGTCACTGGACCTACTCAATTTGGTTTTATTAACATTAAAAAGCCAGCTCTCAATGTTAAAAGAGCTGGGGTGGCTCCTCTGGCAGTTCGAGCCCCGCTTCCCCGGATGGGTTTTCAAGTCTTCTCAAGTTGTCCAGTTTCCCGCCACGCTGCGGTCAACTCCTGGATAACTGTCCGAAGCCTCAAAACCCGCAGGTTGCTAGGACTCGACCGGGCACCCATCGGCGAGCATGCGCAGTAACCGACACTAGCCCCCTTGCAGTCCCGCCCCACCCCCATCTCACCGCCCCGGGCCCTTCACCCCGACTGCCAATTGGCTGGAGTCGGCGCGTGTCCGCAGCTGACCAATGAAAACGCTGATAGGGCGGGGCCAAGGGCGGGGAGGCAGCGCGCGCCCATTGGTCGGCTCGGCGAGGGGAGGAGCCGCTGGCTTCCCACAGGCCCCGCCGCCGCGATGAGCTTCAGCCGCTTGTGCCGTCTGCTGAAGCCGGCGCTGCTGTGCGGGGCCCTGGCCGCGCCCGGCCTGGCCGGCACCATGGTGAGCGGACGCCGTCCCCGGGCCAGGCCGGGGGCCGTTGGGGCGGGCGGGCGGAACCTGCCCCTCCCAAAGGCGCGCAGAGTTCTCGTGCCGCCCTGACCTTGGGCGGGGGGCGTCGGGATGGTGTCCCCTCCGTTCCCACTGGCCTCGGGCCGGTGCAGGGGCGGGTGATAGCGCTCAGAGCGCCAGAGCGCGGGCGGGGTCGGAGTCCGCGCCCGGGTGGGGGCAGTGTCCAGGGAGGCTAGGGTACGGCCCGGGTGGGACGTCAAGTCCGGGCGACTGGGGTCCGGGCGTGGGTCTGGGGCCTGGCGGGGGACAGTGTCCGGACTGCTGAGGTCGGGGCCTGGAAGGGGCCCGGTGACCCGGGCGTTCGGGTATGGGCGCTGGAGAGTTAGGGGTTCCGGTTGGCTGCCCCCGGGGCAGCTAGGTGGGCGCCCTGGCGGGGGCCGGATAAACTAGCGCACTATGGGCTGGAAACCCGGGGTCACGCGCCCCCGGGCGGCGCTGCCGCGTTTCCACCCCCGGGGACTAAGGCGGTGGCGTCACAGTCGTGCGGCCCGGGCGCCCTGACTACAGGCCTTTTGTCTCCGAGCGCGGCGCTCGGTGGGCCCAGGCGAGGAGAAGACCGGCAGGCATGGGCCGCGCGGGCGCGGGCTATCCGGGGCGCGGCAGGCAGCGGTCCCGCAACCCCGGAGGGCGGCAGCGCAGAACCTGTAGGCGGCGGAAGACCCCGGCGTGCCTGCGCCGGAGAGCGCGCCGCCGGCGGAAGGACCCCTGTCGCTATTGCCCAGAGCAGGAGACCGTTGAGTGCCAGGACCCGGTGCGCGCGGGGTCCCCACCCACTATAGCTCCTCGCAAGGTCTCGAGTTCTCCCTGGCCTCGAGGTCTCCGGTAAAATGGGCCCAGAGGCGCCAGGGAGCTTGCATATTTAAGGAGCTGTCACCTTTTCTGAGCCCAAGGCCTTGGTTTCCTCGGCACGGATCCGCCCCGGATCCCTTCCTCTCCCGGGGATCCCGGGCTGGCCAATGGACTGGTGGCTGTCGGACTCCCACACTGAGCTCTGCTGCTCTGCCCCTTCTTGCAGTGCGCCTCCCGCGACGACTGGCGCTGTGCGCGCTCCATGCACGAGTTCTCAGCCAAGGACATCGACGGGAACACGGTTTGCCTGGACAAGTACCGGTGGGTTCCCCCTAGTTTGGGGATGTACAGGGTAGCGGCTGGGCGGGGAGGCCCTGACCTCAGCTGATCGCTTGACCACCTCCAGGGGCTTCGTGTGCATCGTCACCAACGTGGCCTCGCAATGAGGCAAAACCGACGTAAACTATACTCAGCTTGTCGACCTGCACGCCCGATATGCTGAGTGCGGTTTACGGATCCTGGCCTTCCCCTGCAACCAGTTCGGGAAACAGGTATGTGTTCCCTAGGTGGGCTGAGGGTCTCTGAGAGGGTATCCGGTTCCCTTCACACTCACCCACACACTCTGGGCACCACAGGAACCAGGAAGTAATGCAGAGATCAAAGAATTTGCCGCTGGCTATAACGTCAAATTCGATATGTACAGCAAGATCTGTGTGAATGGGGATGATGCCCACCCGCTATGGAAGTGGATGAAAGTCCAGCCCAAGGGCAGGGGCATCCTGGGAAAGTGAGTGATCCTTCTGGGCAGGGGTAGATGGCTCCCTAGGGGGCTGGTGGGACATTGCTGACATCTTTGTGCTTCTTTTGTAGTGCCATCAAATGGAACTTCACTAAGGTATTGGGGGCTGTGCTTGGGGGTGAGGGAGAGAAGGGGCCAGGGCTGTGTGCAGGGCCAGCTGGTAGAATGAGTCTCAGGGTGCAGGGTTCTCCCTTGCTGGGGGCCTCTGTCACCTTGAGGTGGTCTCTGTGCCCTGACATTGTCCCTCCTGCAGTTCCTCATTGACAAGAACGGCTGTGTGGTGAAGCGGTATGGTCCCATGGAGGAGCCCCTGGTAGGTGCCTCTCTGGGGACTCTGCCAGGTGGGGATGTCTAAGGTGAGGCTACCCCTAACCCGCCTCTCCCCCATAGGTGATAGAGAAGGACCTGCCCTGCTATCTCTAGCTCCACAAGCTTGTGCCCTCGCCAAGCCCCTGCCTGCGTCCCCGGAACCTTCCACCCGGCACCCATGACGGTCTGCCTATAAACCTGCCACTGGTGAGGCAGACCCGAGAACCTGGCGTGCACCTTGCCGGAGGAAGGTCCCGTAGCCCCGTTGGGCTTGGGCTTGCCCCCCACCCTCGGCTGCCTTGTGGGAATAAAACCAAGAAATTAGCCTGCTGGGTTCTTCTGTCTTGGGGCTACTCAGGTTCAGGATGGGATAGGGGTAGAGTTCCCTGAGGCTCAGAGGGCTGCACCTGGCCTTGGAACTAGATCTGGGTTAGCTGGGTTTAGGGTGTTGAGGCTTATAATCCTGGCAGCCCTGAGGGCTGCCCAGGCTGTCTAAGGTGTGGCAGGGCAGATTGAGTCCTAGGGGAAATAATTCTAAGTAGCTGCTGATCTTCCTGGCTCAGGGCCTTATCCAGTTAGAAGGCAGCTATGCAGGGGCTTGTAGGGTCTCAGTCCACCTCAGGGTGTGCAGGCAGAGATTGAGGGTCAGGGTTCCCAGCTCCTGGGACTGAAAGTCCAGCCATGCTGGGCAGGGTGAAAGAGAGTCTTATCTGCCCCAGGGTGTGTGTGTGGGTCTGTGGGCTCGGAGCAGACTGGGGGGTGTGTGTGTGTCACTGTCTTCAGGGTTCCTCCTAGGTAGGTATAGGCTGCCTGCAGCTAGAGGGAGCTGGCCAAGGCTGCCGAGGGGGTGGTGTATCTGTAGAATTGGTCCCAGAATGCCATGATGAGGGTCCTAGGGCCTGGCACAGTCCACAGATAGCTGCCTTAGGCTGGGGTCCCCACGTTGTCCACATGGGGTATGGGTGGTGGGGTCATCAATAAGCATTTGTAACAAGGGGTCTTGCAGTGGGCAGGGTTCTGCAAGCTTTAATCCCCACCCTTCCCACTGTCCCCCACAAGCTGGCCAGAGGAGCAGACACTGTGGGAAGTAGGCAAAAGGCACATATATTTAAAAAAGATATCTTTACATATATACATTAGAGTTCATTATAAATACACATAGAAACCAAAGGGCCACCCTACCCCAAGCTCCTCTGGCAGATTCTGGGACCTGGGAGAGGAAAACAGGCAATAATTTAGGGAGCAAAGAGGCGTGGGGGTGGAGGAATTGCATATATTAATGGGGGTCTGCCCCACAGAGGCCCCCAGACAGCGGGGCCCTAAGCACCTGGGGTTTCCTGAGTTTTTAGCTCTTGGGACCACTCAGAGATTTCACTGGTTGGGGCCTGGCCGTTGTAGGTGGATGGGGTAGAGCTGGAGGCCCTGGGTCCAGAGAGGCACAGATTTCTGGCCTTCACCCCCAGCCCTGCTGCAGCGCCCTGGCCCCCTAGGGGTCCTGAGTGGGGCCTGCACACAGCAGCAGCCCCAGGGCTGCAGGGCCAACAGCATCCACCAGTGGTCCCACCAAACCTTCAATGGTGGGGGCCAGTTGGGGAAGGCACTGTGGCAGGCCATGGTAGAAGAAAACTGTCCCTGGTAAGTGGGCATGTTACAAGTAAATAAAGGTAGGTGTGGAGAATGCCATCTAGGAGCCAGGGAAAGGCGGGGTGAACTGGATGACGCTCCGCCGCTCGGCACCCCCACCCCCCACCACTCCTGCGCCCTCTACCAATGGGCCTGGGGCCTCGGCAGGGCTTGAGTGCAGGGAGCGCAGCATATCCTCTAGCACCTCCTTGAAGTTGATGTCACAGCCCTGATGCGCCAGGGCCACGGGGTCGGAGGGGCCATGTGGGGTGCCCAGCAACAGCCCTCCAGAGCTGGGGTCCAGAGGTAGCGGTGGGGGAAAGGAGAAATGTGGGAGTGGTGGGAAGGCCTCCGCCGGTGGACTGTAGGTTAGGTCCAGCACCTCGCTGGGGCCACAGGGCAATGGGAGCTCTTGCAGTATGGGTGGGGCAGGGAGGCCCCTGACACGTGCCCGCCTACGCTTGACATCGGAGTCCATCAGCTGCAGCTCCTGGAGCACGCGGCGCACGCAGCCCTCAGGGATCTTGATGCCTGGGGCCAGGATGAGGAGGTGGTCAGGGGTTGGAGTCAGGTGCCAAGGGATGTCTGGCCTGCCTGCTGGCCCCACTTACCCACTTGCTTCTTTTTGTCCTTGGTCTTGAGACGCACAATCTGTAGGTAGCTGCTGCTGCTGACATCTGCCATGACTGCAGCAATGCGGCCCCACACACGCAGCAGTGCCCCACACAGCATGTAGTGGTGCCGTAGCCGCAGACCCTGCAAACAGTCCTTGCCCTCCTGCACTAGCCGGCAGTGCCGGTTCCTGCGGGGGAACAGGGTGGCTCAGAGATCCTCCCTGAAGTGCTCCCACCCCAGTCTCAGCTGCCCCATAGGCCCTATGGGTTTCCCATGTGGGTTTCTCCCACCCTGGGCTGCTCCTCTATAGATTGCTCACCACGCGGTGTGGCTGCAGTGGGTCAGCGAGTAGACGTAGTTACTCTCCCAGTGCTCTCTGGCCTCCTCTGGGGTGACCTGGGGACACAGGGCCTTTGAGGGTCTGCAAAGGCACCAGTATCTGCAGCAGCTGTCCAACCAGACCGCACTACTGGGAAACTGCAGAGTCCCCTGGGGCCCCTCCTTGTTGCCTGGTGTGCTGGGGTCTCAGGGCTTCTGGGGAAGGGATGACTGGAGGCCCACAGATCTACCCCACCCAACTTTCCCCATGCCTACACGGTGGAACTTGCGGCACAGGCTGTCCAGGGTCTCCAGCTGGCTCTGCCGGCCAATGTTGGGCTTGTACACTGTGAAGTGCTTGCCACGGTTCTGCTCCACCAAGAGGCAGCTGGGCTTGTTGCCCCGAACCTGGGGAGGGCAGGTGAGGTCAGTTGCCCCAGGGTCCCTCCAACACCCCTGCAAGTGGATGTCCCAGGGAAGTATGGCAGGACTAGTGCCCTCTCTGCATCTCTGGCCTTGTTCTGAGTGCAGGACATTGCTCTGGGGGGACACAGGTAGCACCCACCTTGTATGAGAGGTAGAAGCCATCATGAGGGCCAGTCAGCTCTAGCGCTTTGGCAAATGCCTCCTCCCACTTCAGGCCTCTGTCCACGCTGATCTGCCACAACATGCAAGGGCATTAGTGCAGGGGTCCTAGCATGCAGGCTGGGGGCCAGGGGCTTTCTGCTCACCTTGTAGAAGACCACCTGCCCATCCTGTGGGTGTCCAGGGGTCAAAAACACCTGCTGGCTCTCCTCGTAGATTTCATCAATGCCAGGAGCCAGGTCTGAGAGGTGTGGTGGTAGTCAGCAGAGTGGGACCCTGGGGGTGAGCTCCTCCTTCCCTGGGTCTGGGTGGGCACTGGGGATGGGGTATGGCCAGCCTGGGTGTGGCTTGGCCTGTTCCTGGTTCTGGGGTTCTGGGAACCATACTGATTCATGGGCTGGGGTGCTGGGGTGGTGTTCCCCAGCAGTTATCCCCAGGGAAGCAGCTCCCCATTCCCAGGGCAACCACAGGCTCACCCAAGATGCCCATGTCATATTTGCCCTCCTTCTTGTCTGCCTCTATGAGGTGGTCGAAAGTGTCAGAAAAGTACTGAAAAAGCGCGTTCTGCTTGTACACCTCTAGCCCCAAAATGCGGTTCAGGAACTTAGTGATGGAGCAATCTGGGGGGAAAGGACAAGTGTCAGGCCACACCAGACACCCCTCCCTGCCAGGATCACACCAGGTTGGGTTCAAGGGGGACTTACCTTTCTCCACATCCAAGCAGCCAGAGCGGGACTCTCGCCCCCCAATGCCGACTGAAAGTAGGCCCTGCTTCATGTCTGTAGGAAGAGGGGCTCACATGCAGTCCTCCCCCGACCCTTCCCCAGGGTCCTGAGAAGCTGAACAACAGCAGGCTCTGCATCTTGTCTATAGGAAGGGGGCTCATATATGGTCTTCCCCTAACCCTCCTCTGTCACCTGGCTTAGCCCCAGTGTGTGGAACCTCCCTTGGCGGGAATCTCAGGAAGGGCTTCTGAGGGTAAGAGTGGGGCATTAGTACCTGGCCAGGGAATTGACCCTTTCCCCTTCCCTCCTTGACTCAGTAAAATAATAGCACCTTCTTGGAAACAAACCCAGACCTCTGTCCTTCACCTCCCCCAGAAACCTGCCTGGCTGTGAGGGGGACACTCTGGCTCCCTCTCTCCTTCCATGAGCGTGGGGGGAGGAGTTTCTCAAGAAAAATCCAGCCTGGCGGCGCCTGTAGCTCAGTCAACAGGGCGCTAGCCACATACACCAAGGGTGGCGGGTTTGAACCCAACCCAGCCAGCTAAAAACAACAATGTAACTGCAACAACAAAAAAAAAGCCAGGTGTTGTGGCGGGCACCTGTAGTCCCAGCTACTTGGGAGGCTGAGGCAAGAGAATTGCTTAAGCCCAAGAGTCTGAGGTTACTGTGAGCTGTGACACCAAAGCACTCTACCCGGGGTGACAGCTTGATTCTGTCTCAAAAAAAAAAAAAAGAAAGAAAGAAAAATCCAGTCTGCAAATCCCAGCGTCCCAAACTGCTCTGCAACCTGATGTCCCATCCCCAAGACCCCTCACCCCTCCCAGGAAGCCCACACTGGCCTCACTCACCCCTGAAGAAGGCAGCAACTCCTCCTGGGTAACCCTGCGGCACTGGCACCTTGTTCTCAACCTGGCTCAGGATGGTGGTGAGGACGCAATGGAGGGCCCGGATGCCATACTGGGAGACAGAGGGTCGTGAGTTGGGAGCAGTCACCCAAGTCTAATCCGGTTTTCCCCAGGACCCCTGCCTCTGCTCCATACCTTGTTCTCAAAATTGTACTTGCTCAGGTCCCGAGACTCGGTGGCCCGGCGGTCTCCATGGGTCAGGGCGCCCTGCCAGGGGTGAGGGAGGCCATGGGCACGTTACCTAAGCTCTGGGCTCCCCAAGGGTTGGGGGCCTTCCCAGCTCTCCTGGCTCCCTCCTGCTCACCAGGCTCTCGAGGCGCTTGGCCACGATGGAGGCAAATCGGCGCTCCCCAGCCAGCTCAGAAATGAGGAAGACGTATTCGGGAGCTGAGACTTGGTTAGACCGGTGGGTGCGGCCTAGGAGGAGAAAGGGGCTCTCAAGGGCTGCTGGCTGGGACTGGTCCAGGAAGGGGCGGGGCTAGATAGGGTGGGGCCACAAGGGGAAAGCAGGCCTCACCGAATTGCTGGATCGCTCTATCCGCGCTCCAGGGCAGCTCCAGCGTCATGTGCACACGGCGCCGCTGGTTCTGGACTCGGCGGTCGGCTTGAAGTGAGACGCCTGAGCTGGAGGCTTCTGAGATGATGGCCACAAGCTGAGGGAACAAAAACAGGCAGGGAGAGAGCTGGTGTGCGGGCCCTATGCTGCCCGCTCCTCACTCACCCAGCTCCCAGTTCTGGGTCACCAAGGGCGATGAGAGGCCAGAGAGGCCTGTAGGGCCCACAGGCATTGCATGTCCATACACGCTTGCACATGCACGTCACGCACGCTGAGGGTTGTGACAGGGCAGTCCTCCCCCCTTCACCCCCCCGCACCTTCTCGCCGCTCATGAAGCGCTGCTTCTCCCTGAGATTCACATGGTCGATGGACAGGCCCTGCTCTGCCCGTGACTCGAAGGCCACCGTCCCGTCGGGCCTAGACACGATGCGGCCTTTCCTGCCAGTCATCTGTGGCAGTGGCCGGGAGCGAAGGGACAGGCTGTCAGCAGCGTAGTCTTACAGGGAGGGGCCTGGCCATCCCATGGCTGAGTTTTCCTGTTTTCCCACTGCTGACCCTGGGATTCACAAATCTGTGGCCAGGAATCAGCTTCTGATTTCGCTGATATCAGAGGATCATCTTGGATGGCCCATGAACAGCTGCACTAGGTCTAAAGTCTTATTTTTGTTATTAGCCATCTACTGTTCAAGTGAATCTGAGGCAACAGCAGGAAGACCCCCAAGCAGAAAATGCTTCCTCCCCGAAGCGGGCAGGGGAGGAAGGAAGCGAGCCTGACCCAGGGACCAAGCGTCCAGGTTCTGGACATCCCACTGACATGAACGGGAGATTCTGAGGAGGCAGCAGCGCTGGGGAGGAAAGCCCACCACAGGCAGCCCCAAGCCCCCTGGGCCGAGCTGAACGCTCAGCAGCTTCCTTCCTTGCGGGGCAGGTGGTGACACGGAGTGACCAGTAGAGGCCGCCAGAGCCAGCAGAGAATGGGTGAAGCCCCGCCCAACCCACACCCCACCTATCCCCAACCCTACTTACCCTGTCCCAAACCTGTCCACCCTTTGAGGGCCCCACCCACTCCCTCACCTCTGCCACTCGCTCGGGACCGCCCAGCTTGTCAATCAGCTCATCCAGAGTGTTAACTGGCAGGTCTTGGCCCAGCAGCCGCACCTTAGCTAGCAAGTCCTGCCTCAGCCGCTCAACGCGCTCCAGGACGCCAAGGCCATGTGGGTCCCTCTGAGGGGGGCATAAGGACCCTGGAGGGATAGTGGGCAAAGCACTGAGAATGGGGCCTGGCTGGCATGAGGGGATTCCACGTTGGCTGGATTAGTTGCTAGGAGGTGGGGCTGGCCACACAGGCAGTGAGGAGGACCAAACCCAGGATTCAGACTGGAACCCTGACTTGCCACAGATGGCCACCCAACCTGGGCTGAGGCCGCACCTTGGTCATCCATGGGGAGTCCAATGCTGTCCACGATGACTACATCATCGTCCACTAGGGACTCTGGGGAGGAGTTGAAGTCACTGTCCAGGCCAGCATCTGACTCGGTGCTGCTGTCGTCACTAATGCGGATCACGCCTGCTGCCTCACATACCAGCCTGGAGGCCTTGGCTCCGCGTCCCCGTGGCCGCCCTGCAGAAAGGAGCTGGGGTCACTGAGGGCCAGAGTGAGGAAATGCAGAGAAGCAGGTTGAGCCCTAGAAAGCTGAGCATAAAGAAGCTGGGGAGTTCTAGAAGGAGAGGTGTTGTGACTCCCAAAAGGGAAGGTGCTTTCTGGGGAAGACTCCGCCCATGAGCCAGAACTGTATGGCCCCATCTGGTACACATGCCACCATGGTAGGTGTCTCTGTAGGAGGCATTCTGCTGTTCTCCCAAGTCTTCCTCTGTTAAACTGACCCAAGAAACAGTTTCACATGCCCATGTCCCACATCTTTCCAGGCCCAGATAGGGCTGTTTATATTTGGTGGCCCTGGGGAAACACATGTTGGACCTCTTGAGGCAGCTCTGGGCTTCCTAGCCTACTAGGGATGTTGATGTTGGTCAGAAGGGGTGCCCAGCCCTCCTTTGAGGGAACACTGCTGATATACAGGCTGCTCCCACTCCATAGTCATGCTGAGATTCTGTCCTGGCAGTGGAACGGAAGTGGCAGTGGGAGGGGATGATCAGGGAGCAGAACTGGACAGCCTTGAGCCAGTCCTGGCTGTGTGACCTTGAGTGAATAACCTGGCCTCTCTAAGCCTCACCCACTTGCAGCACCAGGGGAGTTTTTGGGAGAAAGGTTTCTGGGCCTGGCCCTGGTTCTCTTGCTGGAGCAGTAACAGGAGTCAGTGAGGCCTAGAGGCTGCCCTCAATTTGGGCTTCCCTCCTGGAACCCTGGGCTTGTCCTCCCATAGATGCCTGGCCCTGCAGGCTGTTGTGGTTTACTCTTCCCTGAGGCTCCTAGGCAGGTGGACTTTCAGAAAAAGGAATGGGCACCCTGGAGGGCAGGGTGGGGTTTGCAGGAGACCCCTAACTGGCAGTGGAGGCACAAGCGTGTCTAGCAGGTCAACCCCAAGTGGAGACAGAACCATAGCATGACTGTGGAGTGGGAACAGCAGGGATTGACATACCAACCCAGCCTGGCAAGAGTGTGGAAGCAGAGGCATGGGGTAGCAGGGTCAGTGGAGCATAGCTGAATCAGGGGTGTTGGGGGGTGCTTACGTTTTCGCTTATTGCCCACTCCTCTGTCCCGCTTCCTTTTGGTTGAGGGAAAGTGCTTCTGAATTAGTGACAGAAAAACACCTCTGAAAGTGAGAAACAGAGTTTATTCCCCTACTGGAACAGCCACGCCTTGGCTGGGAGACCATGTACAGGTTTGCTCTGTGGGGGGAGGGGGAGTGTAGCCCTTGGGGTCCTGCTGGTGGTACAGGGCTGGCCCTGGGCAATCAGTCTTGCATTGTGCTCAGACAGGCAGGTAGGATAGAGGGAACCTGGCTAACTGCCTCCAAGGGAAGAGGGTTCCCAGGACTGGGTAGGCACATGGTGGGAGGGAGGAACTGGGGGACTTCCTGGTGAAGTGATGCTGGGCATTGGGGGAGCCTTGGGTAATGAAGAGGACAAAGGAGGGACCCTTGAAGAGGCTGAGGCATCAGAAAGCCAGGAGGCCAGGCCCCTGAAACCCAGGCATCCTTGTTGAACTGTCTCAGGGGCTCTGAAGACTCCTTCTGAGACCCTAAGAGACCACCTGCCATTACTTGCCATGCCTGTGAGGGACTGGTGTCCAGTGCACCCAACCCTGTTACAGTGGAAGGCAGGCTGGAGGGAGAGCCTCAGGGAACACTGGTCTATCACAGTGGGGGACTCAACCTCAGACCTCCCCAGCCACTCACTCAGCAGCCGAGACGAAGCAGTCCAGGTGCCCATCATTTTCCCCTAGCACTTCTCGGGTCCGTGCCTCACCTGTGGACTGTAGCCCAATGACCACACACTGTGGGATGAGAGAGGGGCTCTGAGCCACTGCCCTGCAGTAGCCATCACCCATGGGTCTAGAAGCTTCTGGGCTTCAGGCAACCACTGTGGTGTGTGCTCACTCTTTTCCCCCAGAAGGGGACCCCAGCTCACCTGTACACAGGGACAGGTAGGGGGTCAGCCCACCTGCACACCCTGTGGCCAGTGCATGGGCTCCACCATTCTTGACACTCCAGCCAAGGGCAGGCTTGTTGGATCGTAAAGCAGACATTGGGAGCCTAAATACCACCACCACCCTCACCCAGCAGACCAAGCCACCCTTCCAGCCAGAAAAGGCCCTACCCTCTCACCTTGTCTTGAGCCAGTTCCTCAAGGGCCAGCTCTACCAGCCGGTGCACCTTGGCAGCAATGCACAGGTACTTGAAGAATCGCTGATGGGCTGACCAGAACTGGCCCCACAGGGACTTGCGTGACTCCAGACCTATCCAGTCAGCTGCCTGCTGGAACACGCCCAAAGCCTCGGCCCACTGCAATGACATGCTCATCTGAGCCCCCTGCCTGGGGCCCAGGCCTACCTGCCACTAGCCCCCAGGTACAGGGCCCTATGTCTGGTGGAACCGGGGACCTAGGAGCCAGGGTAAGAGGATAAGAGGCATTGCCTATATCTGTACAGTAAAAACACTAAAAACACAGTTTTGGTAAAAATGTTAAAAAACCAACAAAAGGCTGGGCGTGGTGGCTCACGCCTGTAATCCTAGCACTCTGGGAGGCCAAGGCAGGTGGATTGCCTGAGCTGATGGGTTTGAGACCAGCTTGAGCAAAAGCAAGACCCCATCTCTAAAAATAGCCAGGTATGGCTCAGCGCTTGTAGCTCAGCAGTTAGAGCGCCAGCCACATACTGGCAGGTTTGAACCCAGCCTGGGCCTGCCAAACAACGACAACTACAACCAAAAAATAGCCGGGCGCTGTGGTGGGCACCTGCAGTCCCAGCTACTTGGAAGGCTGAGGCAAGAGAATCGCTTAAGCCCAAGAGTTTGAGGTTACTGTGAGCTGTGATGCCATAGCATTCTACCCAGGGTGACAAAGTAAGACTCTGCCCCCCCCCCAAAAAAAAAGCCAGGCGTTATGGTGGGTGCCTGTAGTCCCAGCTACTCAGGAGACTGAGGTGTGAGAATCACCTGAGCCCAATAGTTTGAGGTTGCTGTAAGCTATGATGCCAGATCACTCTACTGAGGGAACAAAGTGAGATTATCTCAAAATAAACAAACAAAAAACCAACCCTAAATAAATACTGCTGGTTGGCTCGGCACCTGTGGTTCAACGGGCTAAGGCGTCAGCCATGTACACCTAAGCTGACGGGTTTGAATCCAGCCCGGGCCTGCCAAACAACAATGACGGCTACAACCAAAAACTGGCCAGGCGTTGTGGCTGGCACCTGTAGTCCCAGCTACTTGGGAGGCAGAGGCAGGAGACTTGCTTGAGCCCAGGAATTGGAGGTTGTTGTGAGCTGTGATGCCACAGCACTCTATCCAGGGTGACAGCTTGAGGCTCTGTCTCAAAAAAAAAACAAACACTGCTGGCAAAGTTGTGGTGAAAATGGCACAGACCCACGGAGCACAGGCAAGAAAGGGCACAGATCTTTAGGAAAAAGATGGGGATCTTTGCAGTGTTTGCTCCAGAAAGTGGGGACATCTGTGGTTGTAACATTGGCAGGTGCTCCTAGCAAGCAACAGGTAGAGGCAGGGATGCTACTCAGCACCCTGGAGGGTGCTCAGGATGGTCCTAGCCAAGAGGACAATTGGCTCCGATGTTCACATGCTGTGGGGAAGAGGCCTCAGTTGTCTGACCTAAAGAATCACCTAATGCACAGGCAGGGCTGATGCTATCTGATGTAATGGTGAGAAAACAGGAACCCCTCTAAATAGGGAGAAAATAGTTGAGCCACATGGCCCATGGGATGGTGCTTACTGAAAACATTCACAGGGCCAGGCCATAACCTATTAGCAATGTGCTTGGCAATCTCAGGAAGGAGCGGCAGAGGTTTGGTCATATGCCCATGGTTATCATATGCACATAAAAATTCTTGGCTGTGAACAGAATCAAGATGCTGGGTGCCTGCCCAAGGCCATGGCAGGATGCCTGTGTGGTCTTAAAGAACAAAGCTCTGCAAGGCCATGGGGGCATAAATCTGAGCACCACAGAGACCTAGAGTCAGAAGCCGTGACTGCCTGAGCCCACAGGGACACCTCATTCACCAGCAGGGCCGCGCGGTTGTAGACGTGCTCAAAGTCTGAGGTCAGTGGGATCTCCTCGATGCGGAAAGTGACACCGGAGAAGCTGAGCTGACGTGCGATGTACATACCGCTGACTTTCATGTCCATGGCCACAATTTCCATGGCGCCCACACCCCTGTGGGATGGACAATGGCTGCCTGAATACCAGCTGGGTCCCACCATGTGCTGGGTCCTGCTGAGTGATGGAGCAATTCCAGGAAGGGGTTGACCCTGGAGTGCAAGGTAGAGCCAGGCACAGAGAGCCAGAGCTGGCACATGTGAAGGCCCTGTGGTCACACAGGCACAGCTCCTAGCTTGAGTAGGAGGCAGGAAAGACTGCTGAGAGCCAAGGGATTCAGGGGGAGAGGGCTGAAGAGAGAGCAGGAAACACTGAGCAGAAGATGTGACTTGTATTTTAATGTCCTTCAGGGTGCCAACAAAGCGGACATATCTGTACCAGACCATGAATCCCTGAATGGGCAGGGAAAAGTGCTCACCTCTTCTCGATGGCATGTAAGAACTCCTCGAAGGTCCGGAAGGGAGTGCCCTCACCCCAGATGCCCAGGCGGCTCATGTAGATCATGTTCCGGGGCTCAGAGGCACCTGGGTGGCGAGCATGGAAGCTGCCATTAGCTCCCCCAGCCCCAGAGGTAACACCAAGGCCAGGTAAGGGGGCCTGATGCTCCCAGCAATACTCCAGACTGGGTGCTCCTATAGGGGTGGGTGCCACTGGCCTGGGAAGGAGCAGCCTGCCTTTGGGACTGGCCTAGAAGTACCCCAGCCCACAAGGAGGAGTATGGTGGAGATCTAAGGCCCTGCATGGCAAACAGGACATCCACTCCCAGCTGTGCCAAGGTAGGCACCACTAATGGATGGCATATCTGTGATCAGGCCGCCCACCAAGGCCCCACCCCTGTGCCCCCCACCTGTGGCGCTGGCGTAGACCACCCGGGCCAGGGGCAGCTTGTTCTGCAGGTCCAGCACAGCCTTGCCCATCTTGGTGGAGCTGGCATTCTTTGCTTTGTGGCATTCATCAAAAATGATCTGGGTTGGGGATGAGTTAAGGATTGGTCTGGAAGGACAGTGGTCAGCCCCAGGGGCTCAGGCCCTGACTGAAAGGGGGTCCCCACCTTTCTGGTTGGGGCAAATGCCCCTGAGTGATGTGGATTCTGAAAGTCATACCCCAGCGGGTATTTGCCACAGGTGGCTGCAAAGGCCGTAGGCACACAGACATGCATACCAATGGGCACCAGAGAGGCAGGGGCCATGGCAAGGAAGGGTGGGCTGCCTCCACCTCAACAAGGCCTGACCCTTAGGGTCTATAGATGTTGCAAGGGGAAGATGGGGAAAGAGTATTTGGGATCTCTCTGTTTTCTTTTTTATTCTACATGTGTATCTGCAGTGATCCCTTATTAAGAAGTGATATTGCGGTGACTCACACCTATAATCGCAGAACTTTGGGAAGCCAAAGAGGGTGGACTGCCTGAGCTCACAAATTCTCAACTAGCCTGAGACAGAGGGAGACCCCATCTCTAAAAAAATAGCCAGACATTGTGTTGGACGCCTGTAGTCCCAGCTACTCGGCAGGCTGAGGCAAGAGAATGGTTGAGCCCAAGAGTTAGAGGCTGCTGTGAACTATGACACCAGAGCACTCTACTGGGGGCAACAGAGTCAGACTGTCTTTAAAAAAAAAAAAAAAGTGATATTGAAGGTAGGTGTGGTGGCTCAGGCCTGTAATCTTAGCACTCTGGGAGGCCGAGGCAGAAGGATTGCTTGAGTTCTGAAATTGAGGCCAGTCTGAGCAGGAATGAGACCCCATCTATACTAAAAATTGAAAAATTATGGGTGGTGCCTGTGGCTCAAAGGAGTAGGGTGCTGGCCCCATATGCCAGAGGTAGCGGGTTCAAACGCAGCCCAGGCCTGGCCAAAAACCGCAAAAAAAAGAAAAATTAGCAGGGCATAGTGGTGGGTCCCTGTAATTCCAGCTACACGGGAGGTTGAGGCAGGAGGATCACTTGCACCTAGGAGTTTGAGGTTGCTGAGAGCTAGGTTGAGGTCATGGCACTCTAGCACAGGCAAAAGAGTTAGACTGTCTCAAAAAAAAAAAAAAAAAGAAAGTGGCTCAGTGCCTGTGGCTCAAGCGGCTAAGGTGCTAGCCACGTACACCTGAGCTGGTGGGTTCAAATCCGGCCCAGGCCCGCCAAACAACAATGATGGCTGCAACCAAAAAATGGCTGGGTGTTGTGGTGGGTGCCTGTAGTCCTAGCTACTTGGGAGGCGGAGGCAGGAGACTCACTTGAGCCCAGGAATTGGAGGTTGCTGTGAGCTGTGATGCTACAGCACTCTATCCAGGGTGACAGCTTGAGACTCTATCTCAAAAAAAAAAAAGTGATATTGAAGAAAAAAATTCTTCTTGGTATTTTTTTTTTCTTAGAGACAGAGTCTCACTTTATCACCTTCAGTAGAGTGCTGTGGTGTCACAGCTCACAGCAACCTCCAGCTCTTGGGCTTAGGCGATTTTCCTGCCTCAGCCTCCTAAGTAGCTAGGACCACAGGCGCCTGCAATAACACCCAGCTATTTTTTTTATTGCAATTTGGCTGGTGCCGAGCTTGAATCCGCCACCCTTGGTATACGGGGCCAGCGCCATACTCACTGAGCCACAGGTGCCGCCCTTTTTTTTATTTTTTGAGACAGAGTCTCATTTTGTCACACACACCCCTCCCCCACCCCCCATGCCCCATGTAGAGTGCTGTAGTGTTTTAGCTCACAGCAACTTCAGACTCAGGCTCAAGCGATTCCCTTGCCTCAGCCTCCCAAGTAGCTGGAACTACAGCCACCCACCACAGTGCCTGGCTGTGTTTTAGAGACAGGGTCTTGCTCTAGCTCAGACTGGTCTCAAACTCGTGAGCTCAGGCGATCTGCCCTCCTCAGCCTCCCAGAGTGCTGGGATTATAGATGTGAGCCACCGCACCCGGCCTTTCTCCTCGGTATTAACTTCAGTTTTTTTAAAAGACAGGGTCACCCTGTCAAGAGACCCTGTCATCCATGCTGAAGTGCAGTAGTGGGAGCACGGCTTACTGCAGTCTTGAACTCCTGGGCTCAAGTGATCCTCCTCTTTCCATCTCCCAAAGTGCTAGGACTACAGGTATGAGCCAGTGCTCCCAGCCCCTCTCAGTATTTTAAAGAGCACAAAGCAAATTACAGGAAAGCATACATATGCAAAGGACTGATGGAGGGAAGAGGGCAGAATACAAATCAAACATCTGGATTTGTTACCAAGCACACAGCTCATCAAGGGCATGATGCTGATGTTATTTTCTGTATGATGTTGCATAGAGGTGCCATCAGGTGCATAAAGTGCTTCACTGAACAGGTCCATCACTGAATAGCAAAGGCATGACTGCATCCACCCTTGTCCAAGTGGACACAACAGGTCACATTCCCTTCTTTTCCCTGAGCCTGGACAAGATGGACTTACTCCCTCAGAGATATTTATAACCTGGGGGGGGGGGGCGCATCTGGAGATGACGAGTCCTCCACAATAGGGTAACAGGTTGGTAGTTGCTGATACAGTGATGGAGCAGCACTCATAGGGGCAGATGTGAGAAGAAAAATGAAAAATGCCATGGGGAGTTTGTACTTGGATTGGCCTCTCAGGCCAGGGGGTACAAAGGCTGAAACCCTGTATGTGGACCCCACGCCAGACAGGCCCTCTACCCCACTGAGCA
This sequence comes from Perodicticus potto, assembly GCA_963574655.1. NCBI lineage: Eukaryota > Metazoa > Chordata > Mammalia > Primates > Lorisidae > Perodicticus > Perodicticus potto. The sequence goes on from CAUYRH010003271.1 coordinate 21,070, forward strand.
AGGCTGATGGGCTCCCAGCTCTATCATGGAGAACTTGGAGGCCCTGACAGTCTCAAAGGGGAGAGATTCCAGAAGCTGCTTTTACTGGAGAGCAGGTGACTCAATGCCCAGGACAGGACCCTGAGAGGACCTCCACAGGCACCAGTGTAGGAATACTCAGGACAGGCCCCACTTGGTGGCTCCCTGGGGATGAGGAGAGGCTATGGCTGACCAAGGAGGGGATGATTTTTGGGTACTGCTGGTGGGAATATGCTCACCACTCCATGAGTGATATAGCAAGACAGTTAACACGGGGACAATCAACACAGGATCTGCCCTGACTGGCCCACTGGGAAGAGAGGTAGTGCAGCTCTTGCTCACTTTGGTGTGATTTTCAATTTTTCTACAATTTTGTGCAACAGAAGACATGGTAATTTAAAAGCTTTGAGGCCAGGTGCAGTGGCTCACTCCTGTAATCTCAGCACTCTGGGAGACTAAGGTGGGAGGACTGATTGAGCTTAGGAGTTTGAGACCAGCCTGAGCAACAGCAAGACTCCATCTCTACTAAAAATAGAATAAATTAGCTGGACATTGTGGTGGGTGCCTGTAGTCCCAGCTACTCAGGAGGCGAAGGCAGGAGGATCACTTGAGCCCAGGAGTTTGAGGCTGCACTGCACTCTAGCCCAGGTGACAGAGTGAGACCCTGTCTCAAATAAATCAGTAAAAGTCTGGCTCAGCACCCGTGGCTCAAGTGGCCAGGGCGCCAGCCACATAAACCGGAGCTGGCAGGTGTGAATCCAGCCTGGGCCTACCAAACAACAATGACAACTGCAACCCAAAATAGCCGGGCATGGGGCGGTGCCTGTGACTCAGAGGAGTAGAGCGCTGGACCCATATGCCGGAGGTGGCAGGTTCAAACCCAGCCCAGGCCAAAAACTGCAAAAAAGAATAGTAATTTTACCCTAGTAAAATTAGGGTAAAGAACCATGAAGTCCAGTGGGTTCAGACTTGGTTATTAATTCAAAAATAGTCGGGCGTGTGGCAGGCGCCTGTGGTCCCAGCTACTTGGGAGACTGAGGCAAGAGAATTGCTTAAGCCCAAGAGTTGGAGGTGACTGTGAGCTGGGACGCCATGGCACTCACCCCAGGGTGACAGCTTGAGACTCTGTCTCAAAAAAAAAGAGAGAGAGAAGAGGGAAAGAAAGGGAGAAAATGCTTTCTGAACTGGGGCTTCCCACCACAGTGGGAAGAGCCTGGGGGCCTGTGTCCCTGACACCTCTAGGTGCATCTGAAAACTGTCCTCTACCCAGAATCCTGCAGAGGTAGGGGGAATATTCAAGAATGGCTTCCCACCCTCTGCCTTGCTCCTGGCCCCCCTCGTCCAGGCCGCCCTGCCACACCACACTCCCCCACAGCAGGCAGGATGGCAGGATACGACGCCTTCGAAGCCCTCCCCACACCAGTCGAGGATCTGCCGGAGGCGCGTGCGGTGCTGCCCGCCTGCCTGGCTCTCCCCGATCAGGGCAGAATAGGTGGCGAAGAGGACGCCCTCTGAGGTAGTGTTGTCACCGTATTTGATCTGAGAACACAGGGGGCAGTTGTGGGGATGGAAGTGGCTCACTGGGTACTCTGGCCAAGCCCAGGCCCTAGCTGGGCATCAGGTTCTCATTCATACAGGGGTCTGGGAAGAACTGCTTCATCAGCCCCTACATGCCCCAGGGGAGTATGGGTGCCCACCTTGCTGAGTGCGTGTACTGGGATACCAGGTGCCTCAATGTCGCGCAGGTCCCGCTCTGCATCATACTTGAGATCGTTGGAGACGCTAAACCTGGGAGCGGGGGACATCAGACTGGCCCTCTCTGCCCCACCTGCCCCCACCAGGCCTCGCACTTACCACAGTGCCTTCTTCCTGCCGCGCAGATGGTTTTCCAGGATGACACCAGCCACTGTGCGGCCCTTGCCCACGCCAGCCCCATCACCAATAAGGAAGCCGGCCCGCTGCCCACTGGGGAGCTGGACCTCGTGTTGCTGTCGTGACGGAGCGAAGGACAGTGGTCAGGGCCTGGTGGTGTGCATGACTCTGCATCCCCACCCCAGGGACTCTTCAAGGAGGTAATGAGGTGGGCAGGGACAGTGAGGGCAGCCACTGGTCACCTGGCAGGCATAGGTGATGGCCTCCAGCTGCAAGGCAGACAGAACTCCACTATCTGAGGGCAGGGCCAGGGTGTAAGTGATGTCCGGGGGTGGGACGCTGGACAGTGTGCTGGTCTCCACTACACGATCAGGGTGCTGCTTCCCAATCTTGGCTGGAGAGGAAGGGATGTGGTTATGGGCATGGCCAGAGCCAGCTGGGTAGGCTGACGTGTGGTCAGTGGCTGCCAGGTGGTTTGGGGGTGTGGTCAGGGATATGGCCAGGCTCTGCCAGGTGGTTTGGAGGTGTGGCCACAGGCATGGCCAGACAGGCAGGGTAGGTGGGGGCATGGCCAGGGACAGAGTAGATCCTTAAAATCCAGGTGGGAGAAGCTGAAGCACTTCTGTAATTCTGGCCTCTGGGAACCCTGGGTTTTGTATACACTGTAGAACCTACTCTACTTGCAGCTTCAGGGGCCCGAGAACCAAATGTCCCTGTGGGGCAGTGCAGGCTGGAGGAAGCTGGCTGGGCCACTCACACTTGGATGGCACGTAGTCGGCATAGGTCTCAGTGTGGCCCAGCTCCTCTGCCTCATCCTCCTCTGCCTCGTCTTCCTCCTCGGGCTGACTCTGCGACTGAGGCCACAGGCAGCTTTAGCAGGGCCTGTCCGGTCCCTACCACCAGCACCGCCCAGCCTTCCCCCAGGGGCAGGGGCCTGGCTGACTACGTGGCCAGCCCACCAACCCAGTTTGTGGGAGATGGTGCCGCCTGCCCCATTGTAGCAAGGAATCAGCCTCAGTTTCCCCATCTGTAAAATGGGCACTGCCTGCCTCTAGACTGGCCTGGGGCTGGCAGACTAGAGGCCTGCATGTATGAGACACACCTTGCCCCAGTCCCATGAGAAAGGAAGATCCAACTTACCTGGTAGCTGACAAGAAGTGGGGTGCTGGGGAGGGAGGGCACAGGGTCCTCAAGGCCTGGAAACGGCCCACTAGGCAGGAATAGCTGGAGGGGAGAGGATGTCAGCCAGGCTCAATAGGGCAGGCTGTGGCCAAAGATCCCACTAGCCCAGCCACCAGAGACAGGTTTCCCTTCCCTGGCTCGCTATGGCTGGCCCTGGGCCATGCACTCCTACTGTCCCCAGTGTGGCCTGGTGTACCCCTGGCTTCCCTGCTGGGAAACTCCCTTGGGCCTTGGCTCAATCTTGCAAGTCAGCACCAGCCTCCCTCCTGCTGCCCTCCTGGCATATGTGGAGCTGGCCTTGAGGAAGGTTCTTGACTAGTTCTAACAGACAACAGCCCCTTGCCTCGGTCCAGTGGGAGCTGGCAGGGCAGCTGAGGACAGGGTCGGAGGAGGTGAGACTGTGCCAGTTCTGTTTGGGGGTAGGGAGCACTCAGGAGAGGGGAGGATGTGGGGGCTGGGAGCTCCCCATCCAGAGGCAACATAAGCCAGAGCCATCTGTTTGTTAGGTTTGTTTTTTTTTTTTAAGACAGAGCCTCAAGCTGTCACCCTGAGTAAAGTGCCATGGCATCACAGCTCACAGAAACCTCCAACTCCTGGGCTCAAGTGATTCTCCTGCCTCCGCCTCCCAAGTAGCTGGGACCACAGGAGCCTGCCACAACGCCTGGCTATTTTTTGGTTGCAGCCATCATTGTTGTTTGGCGGGCCCAGGCTGGACTTGAACCCGCCAACTCAGGTGTATGTGGCTGGTGCCCCAGCCGCTTGAGCCACAGGCGCCAAGCTAGCAGAGCCAACTGAATGGGTAGGTATAGGCCTGGTCTCATCTCTCACCTGCCTAGCTTCTACTGCTGAGGAGGTGGGCGGCCAAGGGGAAGTCCCTCACTCTCTCCACCATGGGTGAAGGCTCCTCACACAGGGATCAGAGGACACAGTCCACCCTAGGGAGGATACTGCCTGATTTCATCTTAGTTGACAGACAGCAGTATAGAAAGTAGGACAGAGGGCAGGACAGGTACTAGACAGAAGACAGGAGAGAAGGATGGATAGGAAGGAGGCTGGACAGAAAGCACAACAAAGGGATGGACAGAAGGCAGGAGAGAGTGATGGACAGGAGGCTGGACAGAGGTATGGACACAGGGCTGGACAGAAGGCTGGCCACAGGCACTGCCTCTGAGACTGGGTAGCCAGGTGTGGCCAGACCTCTGGGATGCATCTGTGAGCCCTTGGGGAACATGGCCCATTCTGAGGTCTCAGAACTAACCAAGCTCAAGAGCCTATGGATGGTTAGGACAGGAGACCCAGATACCCTGGGGTGAATCAGGCAGGATGCAGTCCCTAACCTGCTTGCCCAGGGAAGGATGTAACCAATAACGTTCATCACTCACACCCAGACACTGAATGTGGGAGCTACGATTTCAAGACGTACCTGCTATTTAAGCTTATTAACAATGACAGGTGCTCATCATAAATAGATGTCAATGTGAAAAAACAACAAGAGGAAAATCACTTCTAGACCCAGACCCCTACCAGGATGCCCAATGTCCTGAGACGCCAGGGGGTAGTGTTGAGCACACTGGACAGTTTTGGGGTCTCCCCTGGGAGCTACAGGGGCCCTAAGGCATTTGGTTGAGAGCTGATTAACTTGACTCTGATGGCTCTTGTTTTTTTCTAAGGTTGGACATACTCCCAAAGTTTTCATAAAAGTAAATGGAAGTGGGGCACAGGAAGGTTAGAAACCTATACTTAATTCTCTGTTCTTTTTTTTTTTTTAAATTAACAAAAACACAAACAAACAGGCGTTGCAGAGTTCCTGGAAGGCTGAGTCACTGTTCCCGGCTGGGCTGACCTGGCTCTGGGGCATTGGGTTTCAGATGCCCTTGCACTCTCCACTGTAGGCTGCCTGGGCCCTGGCCCCTTCTCTTGTGCCCTACCATGAACCTGTAAGCAGCTGGGATGGCATGGGTCTCAGGCAAAGACCCTGAAACCTCCTATGTCAAGGGGAATAGTCTAAGGTGCCCACCGTAGCTGCAGAGAACTCCAGACACTTCCTATTCCCCTGGGGGTCCCATGCTCCCAGCTTATGTGTCTTGCTGCCTAGCCAGACCCTTCCTGAGGGTCCCAGGGGAGCTTTCTACCAGTATCCACTGCGGAGGGCCACTTAGCCTGTGGACACATTTCCAACTTTCAGCTCCTGAAGTCTAGAAGCCTCATTCCTGGTAGAAGACCCTGGAATGGCCTGAGGGAAATGTGGGGAGCTCCGTGGGCCTGGTGACCTATTCTGCCTCCCTCAGAACAGACAACCCAACTGCCTAGTGGTGGAAATGGGCTGGAGTCGTCCATTCTGCCTGCTGCCCTGCTGCCCCTGACCCTCCTGGGCTGGCCCACATTTCACACCAGAAGCTACATGGTGGCAAATCTCAGTCCTGCCCCCAGGACTGAGGTCCTCCCAACAAGGAGGACCATGTCTGACTTTCCACCTAGTCCTGGGAGGGACTCTGACAACCTGACCCTCAGAGCTCCTATGTGACTAGGTGCACAGCTATCAGGAGCCCCCCAGGTTGGTAAGCCCAATAGGACCCCTGTGGGCATTGCTCCTCTCTCCCTGCCTGCTGACCTCTCTCTATCCCATCCCATGCCTAGTGCTTCTGTACAGCAGGGTCTCCCCTCAGCTCTGTGGACACTAGGGTCCCATTTCTCTGTGAGGGTCTAAGCAGCATCCCTGGCCTCCACCCACCCTATGCCAGGAGTATCCCTCAACCTAGTTGTGACAACCACAGATATCCCCAGACATGGCCTAATGTCCCCAGGGGACATAACTGCCTGAAGAGAGAGGTGGTATCCAAAATGGCTTATTTTTATTTTTTTATTTTTTTTGCAGTTTTTGGCCAGGGCTGGGTTTGAGCCCACCACCTCCGGCATATGGGGCCGGCGCCCTACTCCTTTGAGCCACAGGCACCGCCCTCCAAAATGGCTTTTTGCTGGCTGGGTGCAGTGGCTCACACTAAGCATTCTGGGAGGCCAAGGTAGGTGGATCGCCTGAGCTTAGGAGTTTGAGACCAACTTGAGCAAGAGCGAGACCTTGTCTCTACTAAAAATAGAAAAACTAGGCTCGGTGCCTGTGGCTCAAGCGGCTAAGGCGCCAGCTACGTATACCTGAACTGGCGGGTTCGAATCCAGCCTGGGCCCGCCAAACAACAATGACGGCTGTAACCAAAAAATGGCCGGGCGTTGTGGCGGGCGCCTGTAGTCCCAGCTACTTTGGAGGCGGAGGCAAGAGACTCGCTTGAGCCCAGGAGTTGGAGGTTGCTGTGAGCTGTGATGCCATAGCACTCTACTCAGGGTGACAGCTTGAGGCTCTGTCTCAAAAAAAAAAAAAAAGAAAAACTAGCTGGGCATTGTGGTGGGCACCTGTAGTCCTAGCTTCTCAGGAGGCTGAGG
>CAUYRH010003272.1:0-14153 GCA_963574655.1 Perodicticus potto
GACGCCTGTGGTCCCAGCTACTTGGGAGGCGGAGGCAGGAGACTCGCTTGAGCCCAGGAATTGGAGGTTGCTGTGAGCTGTGATGCCACAGCACTCTATCCAGGGTGACAGCTTGAGGCTCTGTCTCAAAAAAAAAAAAAAATAGTATATGCTCAGTGTAGAAAATTTAGAAAATACATATATTCAGATTTAAAAAATAAACCACCATCACCCGCCATCCAAAATGTTCATTTTGATGTGTTTTTTTAGCTTTCCTTTAAAATTTATTACATAGTAATATTTTTCAACATCATTAGGTATTTTTTAAAAACATGATTTAAAATGTTGCATACCACTTATGATTATGATGTTCCATAATTTATTTCATCATTGCTTTACTTTTAATCTTTATTTATTTATTTATTTATTTTATTTATTTATTTATTTTTGAGACAGAGCCTCAAGCTGTCACCCTGGATAGAGTGCTGTGGCATCACAGCTCACAGCAACCTCCAATTCCTGGGGTCAAGTGAGTCTCCTGCCTCCACCTCCCAAGTAGCTGGGACCACAGGTGCCCGCCACAATGCCTGGCCATTTTTTGGTTGCAGCCGTCATTGTTGTTTGGCGGGCCCGGGCTGGATTCGAACCCGCCAGCTCAGGTGTACGTGGCTGGCGCCTTAGCCCATTGAGCCACAGGTGCCAAGCCTGTTGTTCATTTTTTATTTCCAAATGATTGATCTCCATTTGCTCTTGCCTAAAAATTTGACTCGGTTGTTTTTTAATGGAAAGTTGTAAGCTTTTTATGTGGTAAAATCTGTTGGTCTTTTTGTTACTTGTATTTTATGCTTAGAAAAATCCTTCTCCAACAGAAAGTTGATAGTTGCCTATATATTCTTTTATTTTTCTTCTTTTAACTGTTATTTCTTCTTAAATTTAACTCTTTAATCCATCTGGAATTTAGGGACAGATGAGAAATAAAATTATGATTTTATTTTTTCCAAATAATCAGTTAATTTTTCCAGCACTAGACTTCATTTATTATTTAATTTAATTTAATTTAATTTAATTTTTTGAGACAAAGTCTCACTCAGTTGCCCTAGGGTTGAGTGTTGTGATGTCATAGCTCACAGCAACCTCAAACTCTTGGGCTCAATTGATTCTCAGCCTCTTGAGTAGCTGGGACAACAGATGCCTGTCACAATGCCCAGCTACTTTTTTTTTTTTGTGGTTTTTGGCTGGGGCTGGGTTTGAACCCACCACCTCTGGTATATGGGGCCGGGGCCCTACTCCTTTGAGCCACAGGTGCTGCCTTTTTTTTTTTTAGAGATGGGGTCTCGTTCTTGCTCAGGCTGGTCTCGAACTCCTGACCTCAGGCAATCTACCTGCCATGGCCTCCACAGAGTGCTAGCATTATAGGTGTGAGCCACCATGCCCCACCCTAGCCCTAAACTTTAGCATTTTTTTTCCATTTCCCCTACTACATTCTGTATGTCCTAAGGTCTATTTTTGGGTTCCTGTATGAGTCCCTTGTCCCATCTGTTGAATTATGTACAGGCTCAGAGCTAAAAAGAGCAAGGTGTGCTCAGGTAACATGGGCAAGGCTAGAGTCTCAGAAGACTGAGGGACTGGGTCCAAAGAGTAGGGGGCCTGGACTGTAGTTGGCAGCCCAGAAGGTCAGGCTTTAGAGAGTCCATTAGTTTGTTGAGCTGTGGAGACAGTGTTGAAGATTGTGAGCAGAGGGGTGAAGGGCTCCATTAGGCTCTCCAGGAAGGTCCCTGTGACTGGACTCAGCGTAATCCTGTTAGGAGTGGATGGATAGGGACCAGGATCTGCTCAAGAGAACAGGTGTAGGTGGCGTGGCAGCAGACAGGTGGCTGCAGGATGCTACTTGGTAGAGCCTGCAAAACATAGAAGCTGACAGACTTGATTTAGGAGGGAAGTGGATAGCTGAGGAGTAAACCCCAGCGTGGCATCTGGGTGCCTTCGATAATCGTTCTATGAACCAGGATTTTTTCAGATTGTAAAAACTTACATGATGATGGTTTACTATAAAGCTGTACATAATAATAATAATTCTAGAAAAACTTAAGTGCTTATTCTTTGCAGCTGTACTGTGTAAAATACTTTTATGGGTGTTTTTTTTTGAGACAGAGCCTCAAGCTGTCGCCCTGGCTAGAGTGCTGTGGCCTCACAGCTCACAGCAACCTCCAATTCCTGGGCTCAAGCGAGTCTCTTGCCTCTGCCTCCCAAGTAGCTGGGACTATAGGCGCCCGTCACAACACCCAGCCACTTTTTGGTTGCAGCCGTCATTGTTGTTTGGAGGGCCTGGGCTAGATTCGAACCTGCCAGCTCAGGTGTACGTGGCTGGCGCCTTAGCCCATTGAGCCTATGTGTGTTTTTTTAATTTCTTTTTATTTTTGTAGAGACAGAGTCTCACTTTATCGCCCTGGGTAGAGTGCCATGGCGTCACACAGCTCACAGCAACCTCCAACTCCTGGGCTTAGGTGATTCTCTTGCCTCAGCCTCCCGAGTAGCTGGGACTACAGGCGCCCGCCACAACGCCTGACTATTTTTCTGTTTTGCAGTTTGGCTAAAGTCGGATTTAAACCCGCCACCTTCGGTATATGGGGCCGGCGCCCTACTTGATGAGCCACAGGCGCCGCCCTATGTGTGTTATCTTGATCCTCACCTCCTCCCTGCAAGACATTTGATAGCTTTCCTATTTGACGGGTAAAGAAATGGGGCTGACGGAGGCTATTATTTGCTTAAGGTCACACAACTGGTAATTTGGGAAGTGAAGCAGGTTTGTCTGTTTCCAAACCCAGGCTTGTGCCTGTCGTAAGGATGCATAGAAAAGTCCCCCGTAGCTCCTCAGTCAGGTTGGATCCAGTTCTTCCAGGGTTGGGGTGTATAGCATCCTAGGGAATGGGGGCACTGCCTAGGCGTGGCCTGGTGGTCCCTCTCATCCTCCCATCCTCCGTAGCAGGTGTCCATTGCCTCCTGTTGCCTTCTCTGAGTGTGTTCTGTGTTCATGCTCCCTAAAACAGGATCCAGTTGGTCAGCTGGTCATCATATATACTATTGTCTGGACTCTTTGTGGAAGTGGCCAGAACCTTCTTCAAAGAAGCCCAGTTAAAAAGGGGGTATCTTTGTTCCTGTGACTGGGAGGTCTAGGGACTTGTCTATCTGGCTTGAGGTACAGCTGGATCTTAGGGCTCAGACAATCCTCCAGACTAGTGCTGTCGATTTAAATTAAGTGCAATTAAAAATTCAGTTCGTCGGTTGGACTAGCCACATTTCAAGTGCTCAATACCCACGTGTAGCTGGTGGCTACGGTACTGAACAACATAGGTGCCGAACATTACAGATCATTTCCATGATTTGGATAGCAGCCCTCAGAGATCCGAAGGCCAGACCTCCCATGAGGACTTCCAAGGCCTGGACAAGCCCGGAGGTTCTATAGCACCTAGTTTGTCTCATGAGCAGGAATGCTCCTGAATTCCCACTAGGTGGCGCCAAGGAGGTGGCCACAAATGGTATCTATAGTAGCTGGGAGCTCAGCCTCCCTGGGCCTGTGGACAGGAGCAGAGACAACTGTCACATTGAGAGTTTCCCAGTCCCACAATCCATGTCCAGTTCAAATGTAACATGCTGTGGGTTCTGGCATCTCTCGCATTTCACACAATGCAGGTACATGCATCCAGATGGGACCACATGGATTCACCCAGGGTCACATACACAGTTACATCTGCTCTCAGAAACATAGCCCTCTAAAAACACACAGACGTGGTCAATGCCGCAATCAGTTGTAATGGCAACAAAAATAGCTGCCAATTCCCCAGTACTCACTGTGTTACTTCATTCTATCCTCACAACTGTCGTATGAGGTGGCTCCTGTTCTTAAATGGAAGAAACCAAGGCTCAGGGGCCAGGTGTGGTGGCTCATGCCTATAATCCCAACACTCTGGGAGACTGAGGAGGGTGGATTGATTGAGCTCAGGAGTTCAAGACCAGCCTGAGCAAGAGTGAGATCCTGTCTCTGCTAAAAATAGAAAAACTAGCCTGGTGGTGTGGTGGGTGCCTGTAGTCCTAGCTACTCAGGAGGCTGAGGCAGGAGGATTGTTTGAGCTCAGGAGTTTGAGGTTGCTGTGAGTTACAGTCCCATCATTGCCCTTTTCCAGAGCAGCAAATGAGACTTTGTCTAAAAAAAAAGAAAAAGCCAAGGTGCAGGAAGGTTAAGTGGCTTGCTCCTGCCCCCATCACACACTGGTATGAGTCCGAGAGTCAGAGCTGGCCTCCAGCCAGGATGGGCTCTATGTACACTTAACTCTGAGCACAGGCACCCAGGTCCAGGACCACGTGCAGCCCCACATGGCCTGTCCCAGGCATGGAAGGGTGGACTTGTTCCTTGCAGTCACACAGACACACACACACATGCCGCTGGTCCCCTTGAGGCCTGATGCTGGTGCTGGGGTAGGGGTGCATGTTCTAACAGAGGAGTCAGGCGGAGGGAGAGATGACTGCTGCTCTCCTGGGATGTGAGGCTCAGACATGGGGTAAATCTCTTGGTAGAGTGTAAAAAGCCATAAGCGAGTGGTTCTGCTGGATCTGGTGTTAAGGGGTAGAGGACGGTGTAGGCCTGGCTTCCTGATACCTGACCTTTGACACTTTCTCTGTTTAAACCTAACCCCAGGATTTCCAGGTTCTGTTGTTGAAACCCTATCAGCCATTGAGTAGGATGGGTCCCCTCTTTCCCCCGGGCCGTGTTTGTGAGACTGGGAAGGCTGTGTTCAGAGGTCATGTCTGATGTCTTGTGTGGACTTGGCCTCCCACCCTGGGCCCAAGTTCCTCAGAGTAAACTGGGCAGCCTCAGTGATGTCTGCATACTCTGTCCCCCCAAACGGTGTGGATTTGGGAATTTGTAAGTGTTTGAGAATGAAAAACCATTAGGATTCTGATTCAGTGAAAAAACCCTTTTTCCTTCATCTTTCCCCCCCGCCCACTTTTCCTTTATCTTTTTCTTGGTGTCTCACAATCCATTCTGAGTCCATGCCATATCCAGGGCCTATACTATTATCTTTGCAGTGAAAGTGGCCCTGAGACCTTCTTGTGTAGCAGTGCCCCACACGCTCCCCTCTGGGCCAGCTGTCCAGGACTCAAAGATCACACACGCACCCACCGAGGTCAAAAGAGGCAATCCCTGAATGGCCCTGTGACCAATACGACTGCTGAAAAGAATACAGAGTAATCACCAGGGAATTCCTGAGTGAACAGAGTGGGGAACCAACAAAACTGAGTAAGAAATAGTGTATTAATTGGTCACTAATTCTGAGCAGAAGGAAGGAGGCTTGGCCAGAGAGAAGGAGGAAGACGCAGGTGGAGACACCCATCTAAAGGGAACACTCAGAATCTTCGAGGAATTTCACTATATAGCTGCCTCCCCCATCCTCCTCTTCCCGGCTACAGAAAAATCATCTTCCATGAAACTTAGGAACCAGGTTGCACAGTAGGAGGTGAGTGGCTTCATCCTTATTTATAGTCACCAGCCACTCCCCATCACTTGCATAACTGCCTGAGCGCCACCTTCTCCCCCACCAGGTGCCTCCCAATCAGTTGTTGGTGCCAAAAAGCTTGGAAATCCCTGTTATACGGTGTCCAGTCTCATCCCCAAAGCTTTCAAACATAGGCTTATCAGTAGCATTTCTCTAACCTGTCACGGCAGCGTCGTTTTTTGGCTTACGGTCTGGACAGGAGGAGGGAGAAGATAGGAGGAGAAACTTTGGTGTTATAACTGGGTCAGAATCGGAGTAGACAAAGGAAGAACATGAGTGTTCATGCCTTTGACTGAGCTGTTGGCAACACTGAAGTCAGAGACAGGAGAAATGAAGCTATTTGTTTATCTAATGAATATTCATTAGCTTCTACTTTAAGCTAGCCACTGTTTTAGGTGTCAGGGGTCCCTTTGTTGAATCCTGCCTCTGCCCCTCACTCACTACTGAGGTTACCTTGGGCAGCCCCCTGAACCTCTCCCAGCCTCTCTTTCCCTATCTGGACAGCGAAGATGACGAGGGTAGCGTCCCTACTTCATAGCTATGTTTAAAGATTAAGTGAGATAATATGAATGTATTTGGCACCGTCCTTGGCACAGAGTTAGTGCTCAAGACAGAAGCTGTTACTGAAGATGGAGTGGTTAGGTGTGACTGGGTCTGGTCCCTGCGTCCAAGGAGCCCACACTCCCTGGAGGGGATGGACATTTAAGTCTTTTGCATAGGAAATGTGGTAGAGACATGGGAAAAGCAGTGACTTCTTGGTGGTATGAGGGATGGCTTCCTAAAGGAAGTGGTCCTTGAAGGTTGAAAAGGAATCCTTGATGAGGAGAGGCCTGGAGGGAGAATTCAGACTGAGGAAACAGCAAGGGCAAAGGTTTGGGGTGCGTGGGGAAGTGTCTGGGGAGTGTAGAAAACTGTCAGGGTTCCAGAAATGGATGGAGGGACATGGCAGGAACAGCACAGAGGCGAGTGTGAGGTCTGCTCAGGGAGGGTCTGAATGTGGTGCTGAGGCAGTGACAGCTGCCCCAGAAGAGTGGGATGGGGGGCCCACTTACTTCCTCAGTGCCTTGAGAAGGTAGCTTTGTGGGTCCTGGGATGGATTAGGGAGGGAACGGTTGCTGCGCCCCTGAGGAGGACTGGGGGCTGAACCCTATGGTGAACTAGGCTGGATGGGAGGGCCTGGCTGGGGCCCTGGAAAGGTGGGATCCTCAGACAAGGGCTCCCATGTAAAGGGCTCTCGTGGAAACTGGGGTTTCATGCCCAGGGGATCTGCAAAGTAGTCATGTGGGCCATGAGGAAGGGAAACCCAGTCTGCAGGGTGGGGGTGGGGGAAGATAAATGACTTTGGCTTTTAACACAGTGAATTTGAAGAGCTTGAGAATCATCCCTATGGAGTTTGAAGTTGGTTCTTGGAGAGCTAGGCTGAATGAATAAAGAATCATTCATCTGGTCAATACTGGGTGCCAAAGCCTGCTGTGAGTGGACAGCTCAGACCCTGCCGAGCCTGTGGTACTTTCCAGTGGGGGTGAGGGCAGAGAGGAACAGAACAAAGAACTCAGAAGGCTGCAGATGGTGCTCAGTGCTGTGAAGGAACCAGAGCAGTGAGGTTACGAGGGTGTGGGCTGAGGCCGACCTGAGGTGGGTGGTCAGGAACAGTCTCTGCATAGAAGTGACACTTGAGGGCTGGGTGCAAAGGCTCACACCTGTAATCCGAGAACTCTGGGAGGCCCAAGTGGGTAGATTGCCTGAGTTCACAGGTTGGAGACCAGCCTGGGTAAGAGCAAGACCCTGTCTCTAAAAATAGCTGGGTGTTGTGGCAGGCGCCTGTAGTCCCAGCTACTCAGGAGGCAGAGGCAAGAGAAAAGCTTGAGCCCAAGAGTTTGAGATTGCTGTGAGCTGTGACGCCAGGGCACGCCAAGGGCAACAAAGTGAGACTGTCTCCAAAAACAAAAACAAAAACAAAAAAAGACACTTGAGAGGGGACCTACGGGAAAAAGAACCGGCCGTGAGAATATGGGGAGAAGAGCATTCCAGGCGGAGGGAAAGCCCTGGCAGGTGTGAAGATGAGGAAGAAGTCCCCTGAGAGCAGGCTAGGAAGGTGGGGGAAGGGGGTGGGACAGGTCGGGGTAGGCGGGTTAGCTTTGTCCTGTGCAGGCTGAGCGTACAGATAGTCCTCCTCGTGCCAGCAGGTGGCACTGTTAGTCCAGGACTGGACATGGACTGGAACACAAATGGGCCCTCCGGTGCCTTGGGCTCAGGCTTGTGACTCCCAAAGTGGGCTCCTGATAGGCTCTGCTGGCTTCCTCTGCCGGGGGGGGGGGGGGCGGCGGGAGCTCGGGGCACAAGAGCAGTTGCAATGGTTTCCTGACTGTTCCGCTCCCCGGTGGGTCTTGTTTTCAGCGTTTCTTTGCTCCCCTCCTCTCTCCGGAGGTGACCGTGCCCTCCCCGTTTCTGGATGTCTGTGTCTTTCTCCTGTCCCTTTGCTTCTCTATTTTGCCCTCCCAATCTTTGCTCCTCCCTCTCCCTGTCACTCCCTGGGGCAGCTGCTTCCTGTCTCTAAGATTAATGACTTGCTTTCCTGGATGGAGCTCAGAGGGAGAGGGTGGCGAGTTGGGGTCAGGGAGCCATTCTTTCTTACTCAGAGTCTCCTCCTTCCTGTGGCTTCAGTTCTTCATGAAAGACTGGGGCTGGCATAGTGACCCTTCAGCAGGGAATGTTCCCGGCAAACCTTGGCTCCAGGACCCCTCAGACCCACCTCCCAGGCCCGGGCCTGGTTCCCCTTCAGCACCTCCAGCAGGCAGCCCTGGCCTTACGACCTCTAGGACAGCTCCAACTAGGCCCTGAACTGAGAAGGAAAACTGGACAGTATGACAGATGACAGATAGCATAAAAGAGCAGAAGAGTTCGCTGTAGGGATTTTTTTTTTTTGAGACAGGGTCTTGCTCTGCAACCCGAGCTAGAGTGCAATAGTACCATCTCAGGTTCCAGCAACCTCTGCTGGGCTCAAGAGATCCTCTTGCCCCAGCCTCCTGAGTAGCTGGGACTATAAGCGTCGGCCACTATACTTGGCTAATTTCTTCTATTTTTAGGGGTCTCATTTTTGCTCAGGTTGGTCTCAAATTCCTGGCCTTAAATGATCCTCCTGCCTCGGTCTCCCAGAGTGCTAGAACTACATGTGTGAGCTACTATACCTGGTCTAGGTTGTTATGAAAGGATTATTTTAGTTGACAGAGATAAAGCTTCTATCTTGTACCCCAGGCTCTGTGGAGACCAAACTAGCCAGAGCCTGGTGTTGGTCTGCATGCTGTTAGATGTTGGAGTTAAGGCTGTGGTTTGAAGGGTCCTATCCTTGGCTTTGGTCTGTGTGCGCGTGTGTAGATGCAGGGTTGTGGCAGGTGTGTATAAATATATGTGAAGATCTGAGAGCAGGGGTTAGGCGAGGGTGACTTGCCTTTGTTTCCAACTTTTTATTTTGAAAATTACCAACATGCACAAAAATCAGAAAACGAGTACAAGGTAACACCTATATTCACTTAAATCCACGAGCTTTCACATTTTGCCCTAGTTTTCCCTCTTTTTCTCGGCATAATGGTAGTAAGATAGAGGAAGTAAGTCTTGAACATCACGGCACTTCACACCTCAATATTTCAGCAGGTTTCTCTTCTACATAATGTCATTCTCTGACATAACTGTAATGCTCTTATCATAAATAATAAAATTTATATTAATTTAATAATATAATCTATTATACAGTCCATATCCAAATGTCTCCAGCTGTCCCTAAATTTGAGCATGGACTGAATATTATATTATTCACTTATTGTTAATGGGCACTGATTGTACTCAGTTGTCACAGCTCCTTTTGTCTCTCTCAATGTAGAACAGCAGACCTGGCAAAGATGTTTTGTAGAATGTCCCATATTTTGAATTTGTCTGAATGTTTCTTTTTTTTTTTTTTCAACATTTTCCTTGAATAGTCCTTGACTTTACTGAAGGAAGGTAAAATGAGTGGCCTGCTCGCTAACAGCAAAGTGGAAGGGAGAAATTCCTCCCTCACTTGTTTCCCTCCCCGCTGGGTAGAGGTTCACCATGTTAACTGACTTGGTTACCAATGGCAGAAACCTAACTCTAATTGGCTTAAGGAAAAAAAAAAGATTCCAAAAGGTAGAAAGGAAATCCAGGAAAACTCTTGTATTTGATATATATGTATATATATAAAACTGGCTTTCGGATCTCCTGGATCCAAGTGGGTGAGACGGTATCATCAGTCTGTTTGTCTCTGTCTCTTGGCTCATCCACAGACACCTCTTCTCTCATGTTACAAGACAGTTACAGGCAGCACCAAGATGCCACTTTGTTATTATTGACAGTGTTGCACTCAGTTACCCAGGCTAGAGAGTCATGGTGTCAGCCTAGCTCACAGCAACCTCAAACTCCTGGGTTCAAGTGATCCTCCTATCTCAGCCTCCTGAGTAGATGGGACTACAGGCACCTGCTATGATGCCTGGCTAATTTTTCTATTTTTAGTAGAGACAGGGTCTTGCTCTTGCTAAGGCTGGTCTCAAACTCCCAAGTTCAAGCAAATCTTCCCACTTCAGCCTCCCACAGTGCTAGATTACAGGTGTGAGCCACTGTGCCCGGCCCTCAGTAGGTACTATTTAGCTTCTTCTTTCTTTCTTTTTTTTTTGTTGTTGTTGCAGTTTTGGCCGGGGCCAGGTTCGAACCCACCACTCTTGGTATATGGGACCAGCGCCCTATGCCCTGAGCCACAGGTGCCGCCCACGCTGCTTCTTTCTATGGTGCCTGTAAAAATTAGGTGTTCACTGACTCTGGACCAGCTATGTTTATGTGTGTGTTCCTGCTGCAGTCGTGTGGCCAGGCCTGTACCATGTACCCACCCCAGAGCTTAGGGGTGGTAGACTGAGAGAGGGACACAAGCACAAAACCAACAGTGGCATCAGGGTGCTCCCCAAGAGAAAATCAAGATGTTGTCAACAAGAGGAAGGGACCTGGGTACACAGCAGGCGGAAAAGCAGGTTCCACTTCATCTGGTCACAGGCATGGCGCCTCTGATTGGCTGAGTCAGCTCCGAGTCTCCTGGGGCCTTCAGTCCTGTTCATTTTGGATTTGCAGGATCAGTGTCTACCGGGATCCTTTGTATCTGGGCTCATGTTCTGCTTCTTAGTAGCTGTGTGATCCTGGATGGGAGAACAAACCTTTCTAGGTCCTGGTTTACTCATTGAGCAAATGAGAATGAGGTTCATTTTCCTTCTCCACAGGGCTGAGTGTATTCACACGAGGTGTGAAAGTCCTTGCACACTGTGAAATGCTGAGCAGAGGGGGTTGTTTATTGCTCTGCTGCTTCAGGGTGAGTAGGGCCTTGGAGTTTTTCTTTGGACAGTTGGGATGGTGACCTGTACTGTGCCATAGAATTCTTGGGATTTCTCTGCAGATGACCATAGAATGGGGCAGAGCACTATTCCACACAGGGATGGACTGTGGCCTCTGCTTGTCTTCTGAATTCCAGATGAGGAAGGGAAGAAGGTAGAAGTCAATGGATGGGCTCGTGCAGCAACTCCCAAAAAGGACCTGTAAGAGGTGACATTAGATAGTGCAAGCACCAGCCCTGACCGATTCTGGTCACCAGAGAGAAAGCTACATAGCTCAGACTCTCAGATGTATAATTCTCCTTCTTTGCTTTCTTTCTCTTCCTTCTGTCTCTCTTTATTCTTATAGTATTTATTCCCCTCCTTCCTTCCCATAGTATTTATTGGGAGGATGGTGGTAACCAAGATGTACATGGTATCTACCTCCATGGAGTTTACATTCCACTGGGGGAAAACAGACCAACAAATAAGCAGATTGACAATTTAAAAACTCACCCCAAACCTCAAACTGGAATAATGCTATTCCAGGTGCTAGGTGCAGAATAACTAAGTGGGTGTACGTTCTTTAGGTGAGCAGTCAAAGAAGGCCTCTCTGGGGAGGTGACATTCTTTTGGGACGGATCTCTAAAGAAAACAGGTCAGATGATTTCCCTGTTGGGTGGTTAGGCTGCATTACATCGTCAGTTACATGTCTGCCTGGAGTTACCCCTGTTGCATCCCTCTCCACTGCCTTGCAGGGCTGGGTGGGTTGAGACTGTTTCTGGTTCAGGCTCTGCAAGAAAGGAAGGAAGGGCGGCACCTGTGGGTCATTGAGTAGGGCGCCGGCCCCATACACCGAAGGTGGCGGTTTCAAACCCAGGCTCAGTCCAACAGAAAAATAGCTGGGCGTTGTGGCAGGTGCCTGTAGTCCCAGCTACTCAGGAGGCTGAGGCAAGAGAATCACCTAAGCCCAGGAGTTGGAGGTTGCTGTGTGTGATGCCACGGCACTCTACTGAGAGCGATAAAGTGAGACTCTGTCTCTACCAAAAAAAAAAAAAGAAAGTAATGAAGAGCTTTGCTTTTCCAGCATCACAAAGAGAGCAATTCCCGTCACTGAAAAGGGGCCATTGCTGGTCACTGCTGGCCTTACTGGGCATGGTCTTAGATACCCTTCCCTATGCATTCCCTTGCTGGGAAAGTGTGACAGTTGGTTTTTATGCCACAGCTCCCTCTGATCCTTCGAACTGATCTGATGCATTCAAAAGAAGGAAGTTTTTGAAACACTTTGGTCCTTTAATTATCAGTTGTGAACCCTCATTTGTGACCCAGGTGCCCCCATCCTACCTTGTGATATCTAGTGAGTGAGGGGGTGGAGAAGAGGAAAAGAGGGTAAGGAAGAGTGTGGAGGCTTAGAGTGAAAGGTAAATGGCCAGTGCAGTTTTTGAAGCTGCTTTGGGAATTAGGGGAGGGTTGGGATTGTGGGAACTGAATGGGAACTAAGTGAGTTTTCCCCCCAGGAGTGGAGACAGTGTTGCTTACAAAAAAGGGCTTTGATTACACAGGGGCGATGCAGGCTGGACAGCAGGAGGAACTTTCCTAACAGACAGGGTGGCAAGGCTCCAGAAAGCAAGCTGGATAGAAAGCTTGCAAATTGCAGACAGGCAGTTGCTTAGCAGGAAGGCTCAGAGCTCTGGGCTGGGCAAAGCTGTGTCAACAATGAAGATGAGCTTTGTGTTTGCCTTTTAGGCTAAAAGGACTTATAATGTCAGGGTGGGAAAGATCATTAACACATCAATGAGTTAGAGTCTAGAGTCTGTAGTGAAGGAGGCTGTAGCAGGCTGAGCAGAAAGTCTTTGAATAAACCTACCAATAGGGGCATTTTCCCTCTGGAAAGGACTATCCAGCCCGGAGTTCTTTAGGAACCGATCAAAGAAAGGGATGAGTTCACATAAAATGGGAAATAGATTAGACTCTACCAGGAATCGGGGGAGATAGGGCTCCAACCTATGAATTTTCTGGTTGAGCAAGCCTGTGAGCCGGCAACCCCTGGCAGAATCTCCAGTCCACGTGGTGGAATCAGAGGTGGAGCCGGTGCCCCTGCCTCATCCGGTCCTGGCTCCCACTTCTGCGCACTGGCCACCCGAATCCTAGGTCAGACACTCATGGCAGCGCCTCGGTCTTGCTAAAAACTCTTACTTGTAGCAAATACATACAAGTGAGGAGTAAGAAAGGGGAGCCACAGAGAGGTTCTCTGGTGGGGGTTAGAGCTGGCTCCTCTCTGTCCCTCTCGTGATTGTCATACTCTGTTATTTGGTTTCCCAGAGAGCAGCAGGGACAGCACAACAGTCACTGTGAGCACGAGGACCCAGATCAGCTCAGCAAGCGAGGCCACATACAGACCACTCCCAAGGCACTTTTACATGCATTTGCATTACAAAAATAGATGGTATTTATCTTTTCGTATATAAAAAATTGTCCTTACATCAAATTTGTAAATAGAAAAATACAAAGACCACGATAAAAGATAATTCCGGCGAGCTATTCACCTTTCTTCTCCACTATGAACATTTTATACAAAGTAAGCAGAGCTTTCCCCTCCTTCAGCATCAGCAGTTATCAAATTTCTGCTATTCTTATTTTATCTGTGACCTACCCATTCCTCTCTCACTCTTTTTTTTTTTTATGAGACAGAGCCTCAAGCTGTCACCCTGGATAGAGTGTTGTGGCATCACAGCTCACAGCAACCTCCAATTTCTGGGCTCAAGCGAGTCTCTTGCCTCCGCCTCCCAAGTAGCTGGGACTACAGGCACCCGCCACAACGCCCGGCCATTTTTTTGGTTGCAGCCGTCGTCGTTTGGCAGGCCCGGGCTGGATTCGAACCCGCCAGCTCAGGTGTAAGTGGCTGGCGCCTTAGCCCGTTGAGCCACAGGCGCCGAGCCGTCTCTCGCTCTTTTATTACTAATTATTATTAGTTTTGGCTCTTTTTTTGAGGTAGAATTTACATAAATTGAAATGCACAAATCTTAATTATACGTTTTCAACAAATGGATCCCTTCCTCATCCCCGTATAAAACATTTCCTTCTATCCAGAAAAATCTCCCACATCCAGAGGAAGCCACTGTTCTAATTTTTGTACTTTAGATTGTCTGTTTTTTTTTTTTTTTTTTTTTTTTTTTTGTAAAATGTTTATATTTTTTCCCCCTGTGTGTCAGGTGTGTGGGAAAAAAACACCAAACCAACAAAAAAAAACGGGGGACCG
>CAUYRH010003274.1:0-23316 GCA_963574655.1 Perodicticus potto
ATGAGAAGAATGTGTATTCAATTTTATTAGGATGAAATGTTCTGTAGATGTCTGTAAAATACAGTTGTTGAATGATTAAATTTAAATCTAAAATTTCTTTACTTAGCTTCTTTTTTGGAGGATCTAGCCAACACTGCTAAAGGAGTATTAGAATCTCCAACTACTATGTAGCTGGAGGAAATGAAGTTACTCATGTCTAGTAGAGTTTTTCTTATAAATTGAGGCACATTCTGGTTGGGTGCATAATTATAAATAATTGAAATCTCATCATATTGAGTATTACCTTTAACAAATATGAAGTTTCCATCCTTATCCTTCCTTACTTTGGTTGGTTTAAAGCCTATTGTATCTGCAAATAAGATTGCAACATCTGCTTTTTTCTGTTTTCCATTTGCCTGGAATATAGATGACGATCCCTTCACCTTGAGTCTAAATTTTTCTTTTAAGGTGAGATGAGATTCTTGTATGCAACAGATATCTGGCCTGAGTTTTTGTATCCAGCCAGCCAACCTATGCCTCTTTAGAGGACAATTTAAACCATTCACATTAATTAAAAATAATGATATATCTTTAGAGAGTCCAGTGGACATTTTTAATCCTTTCATCACTGTGGAAGTTTAAATTTGATAAAAAGTTTTTGGGTGAGTTTACTTTTGTGTGGAAGATTACTCTGGTCATTATGGAGGATAGGTCTGAGAATATCGTGGAGAGCAAGTTTAGTTATAGCAAATTTCTTCAACATGTGGATGTCATTAAAGTATTTAATTTCTCCATCATAAATGAAAATCAGTTTAGCTGGGTACAGGATCCTGGGTTGAAAGTTCTTTTGTTTTAGGAGATTAAAAGTCAATGACCATCTCTTCTAGCTTGTAATGTTTGATCAGAGAGATCTGCAGTTATTCTAATATTCTTCCCCTTGTAGGTAATGGATTTCTTACGTCTGGCTGCTTTCAGAATTTTCTCCTTCATATTAACTTTATTGAAGTTAATTATGATGTGCTTGGGGGATGTCTCATTTGGGCTGAGTCATGCAGGGGTTCTGAAACTATCTGCTATCTGAATTTCAGAATCTCTTGGCACGTCTGGAAAGTTCTCTTTCATAATCTCATAAAGAAGAGACTCTGTGCCTTGTGACGCCACTTCATCATTTTCAGGTATCCCTACAGGGGCGAATATTGGTTTTCTTTGAGTTATCCCAGAGCTGTCTGAGAGAATGATCCGTTTTTGCCTTCTATTTCTCTACCTCTTTATAGGTTTGGGAGTGTTCGAAAGCTTTGTCTTCCAAGTCAGAAATCCTTTCTTTTGCTTGCTCCATTTTGTTACTGAGGGATTCTACTGTATTTCTCAGGTCTTTGAGGGCTGCAACTTCTTGTCTCAACGTGTCAAAATCTTTGGTCATTTTGTCTTTGAATTTGTTGAATTCTTGAGACATCTTTTGGGTCATCTTTTGGATTACTGCTTGAAATTCTAATTCCATCTTTTCGTCCATTCTGCTGATCTTATTTGCTATCCAGACTCTGAATTTGATTTCTGACATCTCAGCTATTTGCTTATGCAAGGGATCTAGTGCTGTATCTACCTTATCTTTCCTTGGGGGAGTTGATCTATTCTGATTATTCATAGTGCCAGAGTTTTTCTGTTGATTCTACCTCATGATTATTTTTCAGTGTTGCTTATAACCATCCTCAGAGTTGGGGAGGTGCCTTCCCAGATCAGACCCCGGCAGGATCACTCTTTTCTTGCTGGATCTTTGTAGGGAGTGACCCTGTGTATCTCCTCTGGGACTGCCTCACCCAGGGAGTTCTGGTTGTGGGAGCAGCTCAAGTGTGGTATGCCTGCATCAAGCAGCAGGGCATGGGATGGTGCATGTGGTTCTGGGAGTGCCCAATACCCAGTGGCCTTTGCAATGAGAGCTCGTGCTTCCAGCTGTCTCTGGCTGGGAGGAGTGCTCTAGGGGGAGGGCACCAGTTGCACTGCCTTCTGAGTCCCTGGCCAGACAGACAGTCCCGCAGTAGGGGAGGATGCTGTTGTGTGGCTCCTGGAGTTCCTGGCCCAGGCAGGCAGGCGGAGGCCTGGCAGGTTCCTGGTGGAGTCCCTGGCTGGTGTGGGCAGCAGAAGGAGGCCCTGGCCACTGCAGGTGGCAAGCGGAGACCTGGCACAGTCCCTGGCTGCTGTGAGCAGAGGGCTGAGTCCCAGCCGGTGTGGATCAGAGCCATGTGGGGGTCCCAATGAGGTCCCTGGCAGAGGTGGGCGACGGGCCAAGGCCTAGCGGGGCATCAATTGGGGCCGCAGCAGGGTCCCTGTGGAGTTCCTGGCTGCTGTGGGCGGTGGGCCAGGGACACGGATTGGAGCCACATGGGAGTCCTGGCTGAGTTCCTGGCCCCTGCTGGTGGCACGCCAAGGCCTGGCAGGGTGTCATTTGGGGCCACGCAGGGTCCCAGTGGATTTCCTGGCCACTGTGGGCAGTGGCCAAGGCTGAGTGGGGCATGCATTGGAGCCACGTGGGGGTCTTGGCGGAGTTCCTGCCTACAGTGGGTGGTGGGCTCGGCTGGGGCAGAGTGGAGCCCCATGGTTCCAGGTGGAGTCCCTGGCCTAGGGGCTGGCAGGGGCTCGGTGGGGCCCTGGAGTCCCTTACCTGGCTGGCCACCTGGCCTGGGAGATAGGGAGGGTGGGAGCTGCTGAAGTCCTCCTCCCTCAGTCTCAGCAGAGGTCAGGTTTCTGGTGTGTCAGGTAAGGTGCGTCTGATTGTTCATTTAAATCCTGGGAGTCTTCCATGGGGTTTTCTCATGTCTCCTGCCACTCCCAAGTAGAAGCAGCTTTCCTCAATCAAAAGTGACTATACCAAATGAAATCAGGCTAGAAACCCACATTTCTAAGTCTCAGATTCTTCATCTCACAGTTTTGTAGGTGAGAAGCACAAGGAGGCTGGTCTCTTAGTGGAAGGCTCTGTGAATCAGTGGCTTCCGGGCTCACTCAGTTTTGGGCCACATTCAGTTCTTAGAGTTGTAGGACTAAGGTTCCTCCGGTCTTCCTGCTGGCTGTGGGCCAGGAATCACTCTCAGTTCCTTGGGGCCACTTTCAGATCTTCCACCTGGCTGCCTCCAGTCCTGCCACAAAGGGTCACTGTCATGTCAAATTCAACATTGTTAGTTTTCAAAGCTTCCCGTTCCATGGTGTCACTTCATCTTCATGAATGGGTTTTTTAGTAAAATACTTGTTGAAATTTTTTATGGAAGTTAGGGATTATTTGTGATTTTAAATGTTGTGATAATTTAAAGTTTTTAATCTCAGTGATAAAACAATATTTGTTTACATGTCAATGATTGCTTGGATAACCTAGTTTGAAGAAGATAAGCTGGCATTTTCCAATAGGTGGCTAGGAGGTGCATGAAATGGAGCCAGAGACACATCCTGAAATGATTTTGAATATATTGGGTTTAATTAAAATGTATTAAAATTAATGTTGCCTCTTTCTTGTTTTTAAATGTGTGCTAAGATATTTCCAATTACGTGTGTATCATACTTTGTATTTCTGTTGGACAGTGCTGATGAGCCATGCCCACTCAGACTCAGCCTAGAAAGAAGAGAGAATGTCACCTCTCTAAGGTGGCCATGCCCAAGGAGAGTGGGATGCTTTCCAAAAAACAATGGACTTTGAATTTTGTGTCTTTCCTTTCAGAGTTTTGTGGTCCTGGACAATTTATTTAGCTTCTCTACTTCTTTAGCCTTCTCTTTGTAAATGAAGGGGATTATAATTTTTTTTTATACTAGGAGTATTCTGAGGGATAAATGAAATAATACCTATGTAACAGCACTTAGGCTGTTGCCTCGGTACACAGTGTGTGCACAATAAATGCTACCTATATTATTGGTACTCTGATGATTGTGATTACTAGGAAGCACAACTGGACACCTATATAGTTATCTATGAGGATAAACATCTGGGATGATGGAGAATGGAAAATATACAGCAAACACTTTTTTTTCAGAACATCAGGCATTCTTCTGGGTACATTAAGAAATGGCAGATATGATCTCTGAGAGAAGTCCAGGGTAGAATAAAGTCTTGGGATACCCACTCAGGAAGATATGAGAAGGGAACTCAAATCTTTTAAAGCATAATTTAAAACAACTTTGGAAGTTCTTTAAAAGTACAAAGTCTATAGAAGTTTAAATCTTGTAGACTGTGAACAAGAAACTAAAGATTCTCCCCCAAGAGTGGTAAAAAGAATTTGTTTTGACTTTAAGCAACTTTTTAAAGTTAGTGAAGATTTATCAAACCAAATGTTACTTATTTTTATAATTACAATGAGCAAGGTAACTGGATATACACTTTTCTGTTTTTAATAGAAGGTATAAAGAGAGTCTTATTTTAAAAATCTTTGTAAGTTAACTTACTAGATAGGAAGAAATGTAGCTTTCTATTTATTTTATTCAGAGTTCTTATAAAATTAGTGCATAAAACTGTATTTTTGTACTAACAATCACATTCCAATGAACTAAAATTGTTACTTAAAGTTAACAAAACAGGAAAAAGCCTTCTATACTCTTTGCAAACATAAAAAAGTATAGTCTTGTTATTAATTTTTTTTTTGCTTACAGAATATATATGTTAATATTCTCATCACCCACCACCCCCCAATGTAACTATGAGAGGTGATAGATATTTTAATTAGTTTTATTTAATCATTTTATAATGTATACATGTATCAGAACATCATGTTGTCCACTGATAATGTGTATAGTTTTATTTGTCGATATCTGTCTCCATAAAACTGGAAAAATTTTAAAAATTAATCTGAAAAATACCAGGTTCCTTCTAATAGTTAAAAAGGTTTTATCCTTTGAGGAGAGAATATAATTTTCTTATAAATGGAAAAAGGCATTTCAGATTTTGGGGCAGTCCACTAACAGCATGTTACTGGGCAATTTTGCTTTCACTGTGGCAGAGAGGTGAAAGGAGAAAGCAGTCTCTTCAGCTTCTAAAGTTGCGAGCAGGTAGCAATCAATTCTGTCCTAATGGAAGAAAGATTAAAGGCTTCTAAGAAAGCTTTTCTTTTCCTTTCTTTTTTTTTTTTTTTTTTGTGTGTGTGTGTGTGCTATTAAACATGTACTATCAACCCAGTTTTAAAGACTTCAGGAAGATGTGAGTGCTCCAAAAAATTGAAGATGATTTATTTCAAACAAATATGGACTAGATGGAGGAAGGGGGTTTTCTTATGGATGCCCAGACCAGTGACTCCTAAACCTAAAACCTTACTGAGAAGTTTACTTGATCAGATTCTGTGTTTATTATTTAGCTAATTCAGATACAACTATTTAAAAGAACTGTTTCATAACATTGAATGTTTATAGTTCCTACTTTTTCAAAGAATTTTCAAAGGTCATTTTCAAAGAATTTTTAAAGATCTTTAAGGTTAATACCAGCACTTGGACGCAGCCAGTACTATAAGCACTTTACATATGTTATTCCATGAAATGCTCCTACAGCCTTAGGAAGGAGAGGCTGTTGTTCTATCTAATTCTCAAAAATCTTTCTGGAAGTTAGCTTCACCTGAAGAATATGTTATACCTGCTGATTTCCAGAGTCCTGCCCAAGAAAGTCAATTTAGAAGATTTCCTTTTTTTGTTTTTTGTTTGTTTGTTTGTTTTGCAGTTTTTGGCTGTGGCTGGGTTTGAACCTGCCACCTCTGGCATATGAGGCCAGCGCCCTACTCCTTAGAACCACAGGTGCCACTCCTAGGAGATTTTCTTTTTAAAAAGCATAACAGTGTTTTTCTTTGGTTCATTTTGTTTTTAGTGTTGACTTGGCCCAGTGTTGAGGGCCTGACTAGACTTGAGTGGGTTCCCCATTTTAGCAGCTGATTAAGTCCATAATCCACCCCATGCCACTAGGGGCTCTCGCACTCTGGGCCACTGTCCACTTGCTCTCATGGCCTCAGCTCCAAACAACTAGGGGGGGGACTCTATGCCCTGGAGCCCATGGAATCATTGAAATTAGCCATGGAGATCCTGTAAATCCTAAATAAGCCTACCCCACTTACCATATTCCCTTGCTGTTACTGTGTTCCTTGGTGCAACCCTCCATGGGTCCTGCCCAGCCACCTTCTCTATTTTGGAATATCAGTGTGTTTTGTCCTGCCACCAAAAAAATCATTAGAAGCCAATCATACTCCCCAAAGGCATTCCCAGTAGCCATAATGCTGAATATGAAATATTGAAATCCTGAAAGATTAAAATCCCCAAAATATAATTCTGAAAAATAACTTTAAAATGATTTCAAAGACATTTATTTTACATTTTTAAAGGGGACATATTTAAAAACCAGAGAAAAACATGACAAAACACTTCATAGAGCACCTTATTCAATAACATAGGTAATCATAACTACGTATTTTTGCAAACATAAACACTCAGGTATAAATAACAACAGTAGCAAAGGTGTTAAGAGCAGATGAAAGAAGTCATAATGCAAAAAACACATTATCAAGATGGCCAGTAATTCTGTACACCCAGCTTTATAACTTACAGTCATCTAAAATACTGTGGCAGGCAACCTCGTCTTTGGACAAGATAGAGAAAATATCACAGTGGGTCGCCCTCACATAGATATCTGCACAAAGGGCCAAGAGTTTTTGCCTCTCCCATGTGCAGATGTATGAAAAGGACACGTCTTCATTTATTGAGGAAATGTCAACATGTACATACACTCACTCCTTGTACTCCAACTCATTGTTGTAATGATGGACTTTTGTGAATCAAATTTCTGATTTCCAAGGCAGGAGAAGAAAAGTCTGTCCCAGTTCTCAGAGAAAGAACAATTTGTCTTTTGTATTTTTCATCTCCTGTATGGGCAGAGCACTGCCGCCGAGTCCGCTCAGCCCTACACACCAATCACTTCTGGAAACACCCTCACAGACACACTCAGAATAATGTTTGACCTGGTTTCTCGGTATCTCTAATCTCCAGCACCTAAAATGACGTCCACAAATTCACCCTGTCATCTTGGCACCCCTATACATTTCCTCAAACCGCACTTAATTTCCCCATAAAGCCAATAACGGGGTAGTAGCTCTACCTAAAAAAAATGCAACTATCCTGCATACAACCCACGGCACACCAACTCCATCACCCAGAGTTCAGCTTTCAGGATTTCAACACTTGGGATTTTAGTTTTTTAGGATTGTGGTTTTTGAAATTTGAGACATTAAGGATTTTGATCTTTAGGGAATTTCAACATGTGGAATTATGGCATTTGGGACTGTGTCTTTTAGGATTATGATCTAAACCCTTTTACATCTTACAGAACAATCTGTAGTGCAGGATGCCATGGCCATGACTGCTGACTCCTGGGTGGCTTCTTAGCGGCCTGCCCTATGTGACTCAGTAGTCCCAAACCACCCCTAGAGTGGCTTAGGCTGTAACTGAGCTTTGCTTTAGCCTTGCTGCCTATTGCTGTGTCTAGCAGGACAGCTTGAGTTTGGCAGAAGCCTGTTCCAGGGGCTACCACTTCTCTGGGGTTGGTGTTTATTATCATTCTGTGTTTCACGTGTCCCCATAGTAGAGGAATGGCACCTAGGCCCCTTTCTGCTCAGGTGAAGAAAGCTGCCTGCCTGTCTGTTTTCTTTGCTGCTATCATTAGCAAATTTTAGGCTCCCCCGACCTTCAGGGCATCATAGCTGTACCTGTGGAGAGCAATAGGCTGATGTTTAACCCCGAGGGAGCCTCTGAAGTGAGGGGATGAATAACTCATCTGTGCACACACCTCCTGCCCCCTTACTCCTCCTGGGACACCAGTTACTAAATAATATAAGACCACTGGCTGATGTGCTTAGGACTTAAGGACTACTATAGCTCAATATGCAAAGGAACTGATACTTCAGACAAGAGGGCCAACTGTGCTGTCTCAAGAAGAGGCGGCCGTGGCTCTCTTAACTGCAAACCTCCATCCCTCAGAGGTGAACTTGGATGCCTTGGAATGTGAGAGGGCTGCCTACAAGGTCCTCTCTCTTCCTTCCTCTCCCACCTGGACCCGTAATCATCATGAAGATCTCTACTATGAGTTACCAGAGAGATATAGAAACTAAAAATCTCTCTCTCTCACACACACACACACACAAGAATCAGCCCACCTTAAATGGATCTCCCTTCAACAAAAGGCTCTTGAATCTGTCCAAAAATCTGGTTAAGACTGCTGCTATAGGCACTGAACAGAACATATTAACTAAATCTGTCCATATGTCTATATTTATATCTCTAGCTGTTTAAATTAAAACAAAGGTTCATAATGTGACCCAATTAAAAACCCCAAATTTGGTTAAAAAAATACCTTAACCTAACAAAAAAAGGACGTTGATGGCTTCTGTCCCTCTACAACATAGGTTCTTAAGTAACTTTAATATTTGCTAAAAGGCACCAAATTACAAAGCTTTGTAGGCTTAATCACTACAGGGGCTCAAATTATTTTTATCCCTAGGAATCCACCTAAATTTGAACATGGAACCCACTATAATCTTAGGTAAATAAATATAAAATAGAGAAAACTTAGGTATGTCTCACTTTAACCACAGCCTGGCCTAAATGTCCTGTAGTCATGGTAGCCATTGCCCTAGAATATCCAACAGTGAGCACAGACACTCTACCATAGATTACACAGTTAACACGGCCTACCGAAAATTAACATAGTCATCAAGGATTAAAAGTTATTATATGAGGCCGAATTTGTGAATGAGCGATTATCTCTAATAGTTTTCCATTTTACACTCTGATTTCATATGTTTTTAAAAATAAAAATAGAAGTGGCAACTCATGGTGGATTACCAGAACCTCAATCCTGTGGTCAGAATTCACTAAGGCCCCAAACCCAATACCCAATATTAAAATTACTAACTTCATCTAATCAACAACCAGCAAATATTCTGCTGTTATAGGGTTGGCTAATATGATCTGTTCAGTGCCTGTTGCAATAGTCTCTTAGCCACAGTGTGACTTCATCTCTGAGGGACTGAATATATGTTTACGACACTAGCACAGTGCACCCCACCAGCATTGCCATCACATGCGCAAGATCTTAACCATTTCCACCTTCTGTGGGAGCACAAGTGTGACACTGCATCAATGACTGGAGAGTTTCATTTGACACACTCGTTAAGGAGATATAAGTTCAACATGTTTTAGTGTTTTTTCTTTTTTTTTCATTTCTTGAGACAATACCGTCTCCATTTACAACTTTTACTTAATGTCACCGATGCTGCTACTTAAGAATCAGCCCATCTTTAAATGGAGCCCCCTCCAACAGAAGGCTCTAGAATTCATTAAAAATTAAAATCAGTAGGCACTCCATTTAGTGCTCTTGTTGGCTTCCTCACTGAAGAGGCTTCTGCAACCTTCTTTTATGCCTCATTTATACCACTCCCAGAGGTCTGATGTGCCATGGCTCCTGCTGCCCTTGGAAATAAGATTCCTGACCCTAACATAAATGGTAGAGCAAAGAAAAGTCACAACAGGGCATACGAAGTCTGAAGCATGAGGCAAGAGGTAGAGGAACAAGCCTCTTTACTTTGTTAATCACATAACTTTTGGTGATAGATTCCAACTATCTATAACTCGGTGTGAAGAGAGGAAGGTCCGAGATGATAAATCAAAATATACTACTACAGCGACGTTGAAATACTTTTAGCAAGAGACTATAAGGTCCTAAATTAAGAAAACAGTGGGGACAGAAAGTTCAGCAGTGAGTTTTGTGGTACTCATCAATTGAATATGAAAATTGAAACAATAATCACCTGAGAATTATCAGGTATTTATTATGAAGAAGTGTGCAGGTTGTGACAGTCCCAGTAAAAGAGCAAAGATCCTTTCCTAAGTATCTTGAATGTTTAACCTCCAAGTTCCTGCACTGACCAGAAAGAAAGGGTGCAGTTCCTTAAATTTTACTAAGATTGGTGATTCTGCAAAACTTGGCATGTGGAGGTCAAATAAATTTAATTTTATTTAGCAAAGAAAATGGGTGGTGATTTAGACACCTTATTATATCACTTAGTGGAGCAGAAGTTACAGGAGGCCACAGGATTCATTAATTAGGAGGTTCGTGTTAACTTTGCAAATTTAGTTTCAATACAATTTAATTTTCTGATGATGGGTGGTGGGTGATTATACTTGACATTTTATAATAATGAGTAATATTTGAACAAGTGAATACCAGGAATTAATAGTAGACTGTATTTTTATAAGATTTGATGATGCAGAGGTGAGAGGCTAAGGTGTATAGGACAAGAGGCTGTGCGCGGTGGCTCACACCTGTAATCCCAACACTCTGGGAGGCCAAGGCAGGAGGATCCCCATTGCCTGAGCTCAGGAGTTCAAGACCAGCCTGAGTGAGAGGGAGATACCATCTCTACTAAAAACAGAAAAATTAGCAAGGTGTTGTTGCAGGCACCTATAGTACCAGCTACTTGGGAGGCTGAGGCAAGAGGATCACTTGAATCCAGGAGTTTGAAGTTGCTGTGAGTTGGGTTGACACCAGGGCACTCTAGCCTGGGGCAACAGAGTGAGACTCTGTCTCAAAAAAAAAGAAGAGAGAGAAAACAAAAATGTGGAACAAGAGAAAAGTATTAGTTGTGTTTGTTTGCTGAGGACTTACTTGCAAATAGAAAGAAGCCTTAAGAGAGTTAGGCATGTTGAATATGAAGGAAAATTCATGGATCCAAGGAGAAAAGATCTAGTATGTAGAATTTATAACCTGTCAGATTTTGATATTGAGCACAGAATCCTATTGAAACTATATGAACTAATTTTAGAGAAAAAAACAGTTATGTCTGACTTTTTGTAGACAAAAAGATGGTACTGTAATGTGGACAGTGCCTCTGGCTCAGTGAGTAGGGCGCTGGCCCCATATACCAAGGGTGGCAGGTTCAAACCCAGCCCCAGCCAAACTGCAACAAAAAAATAGTCAAGTGTTGTGGCGGACGCCTGTAGTCCCAGATGCTTGGTAGGCTGAGGCAAGGGAATCGCCTAAGCTCAGGAGTCAGAGATTGCTGTGAGCTCTGATGCAACAGCACTCTATGGAGGGTGACAAAGTGAGACTCTGTCACACACACACACACACACACACACACACACAAACTGTGATGCAATGCAAATTGTATAATACATATATGCACACAAAAAAGATTCTGCTGAATAATTCTGATGAAGTATTTCAGGTAACCAGTAAAAGATTTCACTAGCAAAAAAAATTATAGAGCACTTAAAAAAGGAAACATATAAAAGCAGCAACTGAGTCACTGACCTGAATTATTATCTGAAGAAACAGATTGATTGAAGTTAGCGAAGTGAAGTGAGCTATTTTACAACACATTAATCTATCGCTGCTGTGAAAAAACTGTATTGGTAAGTAAGGGCCATGAAATCATTTTAAAAGTCATTGCTACTATTTAATCAGAAGAAAAAGAAAGGTAAATTACATTTATGCATATGCAGAAGCAAGAGAAGAGAATTTCCAAGATGGAGAAAGGGACCATTTGAACCAAGCTTGGAATGACAAGGGCATATTAAACAAAGAGGTCAACAAAGGAAATATTGGGACTAATCAATATGATAGGGCTAGATCAGTGGTCCTCAACCAGGGAAATGTTTACTCCCCAAGCAACATTTTGCATCACCTGGAGACATTTTTGGTTGTTGTGACTGGAGGGTACTACTGGAATTCAGTGGGTGAAAATCAGGGATGCTGCTAGTTGTCCTACAATGGACAGGACAGCCTCTTGCAACAAAGAATCATTCAGTTCAAATTGTCCATAGTGCCAAGATTAAGAAACCCTGGACTAAATAAATGGGGGAAGTTTGATTTTATAGTAGAAGAAAACAAAGAACCATGGCAGGTTAGTTGGTGACACAATGCAATCTTGCTAATAATGCCCAGACTAGAGGTGGGGTGTAGTCTGGAGCAGTGCCATGGTAAATGACAAGGAAAGGCTCTCAAGAAAAAAACAAAAAAACAAAAAAACAACTCTGCTTATAGGGCTTGAAACTAACTGGCTATATTCTAGAAGTGAAAAAGCAGCTCTTCTTAGTCCAGACAATGTTGCTGAAACCTGAATCTGTGTTTGGTTTATATAAATCCCATGTTAACCTATATCAAATGGTCAGACTCTAAATTCTTCAACATTCCTAATCTAATTATTTTGATACACATTTTAGGAGCTTAAACAGAAGCATTTTAAACTTTTGCATTCCTCAGTTACTTTTTCTTTTTGCTTTTGAACATGTTATACTTTCACATGGTTCTTAAAACCAAAAATACACATAAAAGTATACAGCAAAAAAGGTCTCTCTCAGTTTTGTTCTCCATCTGCTGGCTTTTACGCTTCTTCCCTACACCCACTGTCTTATGTTTAGTATGTATCCTTGTAAGGTTTTTTCCTTCTAATTAATTCAAATTAGAGGTCCCTGTATTTTTAATCAGTAATAGTATATCAATTCTAAGATAGTGCTTATAAAAATAAATGAAAAAAAGCATTTACAAATAAATGATCATATTTCAGCTATCTGGATATAAGTAAAGAAAATAATTTTGAGATATATTCTTTCTATGCCTGGTGTTGTGAGGATTTGTATTGTAAAAGGATACTAATTTTGTCAAATGCCTTTTCTGCATCTATTGAGATGATTGTGTGTTTTGGTTCTATTTGTGTGTTGAATCACATTTACGTGTGTTGAACCATCCTTGTATCCCTGCAAGCCTACATGGTCATTGTGGATTATTTTCTTTATGTGTTGTTAGGTACAGTTTGCTAGTATTTTTTTGAGGATTATTGTATCCATAAGGGATATAGGTATGTAGTTTTCTTTTTGTGTTGTGTCCTTTCCTGGTTTTGGTATCAGTTATAAAGGCCATATATGACAAACCCACAATCAAGGATGCCCATTGTCACCATTTCTTTTCAACATAGCAGTAGAACTCCTTGCAGGAGTAATCAGGTAAGAGAAAGAAGTTAAGAGTATCCAAAAGAAAAGAAGAAGTCAAACTATCACTTTTGCTGATGATATGATCTTATAGCTAGAGAACCCCAAAGATTCCACCAAGAGACTCCTGAAATTGATTAACAAACTCAGCAAAGTATCATGGTCAAAATCAATGTATGCACATCAGCACTGTTCCTATACACCAATAATATTCAAGCTGAGTCAAATCAAAGACTCAATACCATTCACAATATCTACAAAGAAAATGAAATACATAGGGATATACTTAACCAAAGAAATGAACGATTTTACAAAGAGAGCTATGAAACATTGAGAAAGGAATTTGTAGATGATACAAATGAATTGAAAAACAGATTGTTCTCATGGATAGATAGATTAAACATTGTTTAGATGTCCATAGTGCCCAAAACGATTTACAGATTGAATGCAATCCCCATCAAAATACCAAAATCATATTTCATATCTCTAGAGAAAATAATTTATTTATCATTTGCTTTGTTTGGAACAAGAAAAGAGCCCAAATAGCAAAGCAATCTTAAACAAAAGGAACAAATCTAGAGACATTTAATTACCAGATTTAAAACTATCTGCCAAGGCTATCGTATCCCAAACAGCATGGTATTAGCACAAAAATAGAGACATAGACCAATGGAAAAAAACAGACACAGCCAATTAATGTGTGACAAAGCAGAACAAAATATACATGGGGGAAAGAATTCCTGTTGATAAATGGTACTGGGGAAATTGAGTAACAACATGCAGAAAAATGAAACAGAATCCCTGTTTCTCATCACTCACAAAAATTAATTCAAGGGCAGTGCCTGTGGCTAAGTGTGTTGGGCAATGGTCCCATATGCTGTAGGTGGCGAGTTCAAACCCAGCCCTGGCCAAAAACTGAAAAAAAAAAAAAAAAAAAAAGAAAGAAAGAAAGAAAGAAGAAAGAAAAAAATTAATTCAAGATGCATAAAAACTTAAATATGAGACACAAAACAGTAAGAATTTTAAGGAAAATAAACATAAAACTCTTCCAGATATTGGCCTGGGCAAAAGATTTATGAAGACCCTGATGGCAGTCATAGCAACAACGAAAGCAAATAAATGAGACTTGATTAAATATAAAACATTTTTCACAGTTAAGGAAGTAATCAACAAAACAAATAGATAACTTGCACAATGAGAGAAATAATCATAAGCTATAAATGTGATCAAGAGCTAATAACCAGAATCTACAGAGAACTCAAGGAAATCAGCAAGAAAAAAATCAAGCTAAAAGGTGGGCAAAAGCTATGAAAGCTTTCAAAGCTTTTTGAAAGAAGATAGACAAATGACAAATAGACTCATAAAAAAATGCTCAACATCATTAATCATTAGGTAAATCCAAATTAAAACCACGAGATATCATCTTACCCCTATTAGAATGGCTTTTAATAAAAAGTTCAAAAACAATAGATGCTGGTCTGGATGAAGAGAGAAAGGAATGTTTATACACTGTTGCACTATTGGTGGGACTGCAAATTAGTATAACCTCTGTGGAAAACAGTACAGATATACCTCAAATAACTAATAGTAGACCTACCATTTGATCCAGCAATGTCATACTGGGTATTTAACCAACAGAAAAAATCATTTTATCAAAAAGATACCTGTACTCAAATGTTTTATTGTACTTCACTATTGCAAAGATATGGAATCAACCTAACTGACCATGAATCCATGAATGGATTCATAAAATATGGTATATATAGACCGTGGAATACTACTCAGTCATGAAGAAGAATGACTTAATGCTTTCTGCAACAATTTGAATGGAACTGGAGACCATTATCCTCAGTGAAGTATCTAAAGAATGGAAAAACAAACACCACAGGTACTCACTATTAAATTGGAACTAATAATCAGCACTCAGGTTCATAGAGGGAAGTAAAATTCAACAGAAATCCAGCAAGGGTGGGGTGGGGGTGGGTGAAAACCTACCTAACGGGTACAGTGAATACTATTTAGGTGACAGGCACTCTTCTAACCATGACTGAAGCATTATAAAAAGGATCCATGTAGCCAAAATATTTGACCCCATAATGCTTTGCAATAAAAAATTCAAAATGAAAAAAAGGAAAGAAAATTATAAAACAAGAATGGGACTTAGATAAACATTATTTTTTACTCCTGCTTCTGTGTGTAAAGAAATTAATAAAAGGTGGCAATATTGTTGGGTTTATACAGAGTCATTGGAATTTTCTTTTGATAAGAAATCTAAGTCACTGAAAATATTTCCAACACAACTGTACCACTGAACACCTGCCTTGCATAAATTTGTCAAAGATGTGACAAGACATGCATTCCAAATGAATTAATATGTGAGTTAGAAGTCGAAATGACAATCCTCAGAGAACTTGGACAAAAACCTTCAACATATTAAGCTACTAAAATAGATTGAAACTAAATTCCCATAGAGAAAAACACCCCCATACTGGGGACAGCTTTATGTCAAAGACAGGAGGCAGGAGACTTTTGACACAAAGACAAACCTTTACATTTCAGGATTTTTATATTACTCTGTATGAATGGAGCAATCCTACTCACAGCCGTTCTACCTTCAAAATGCCAAGATCAATATTAGGTAGCCAATCTTTATTACTATATTTTTAAAAATTATTTGTTTTTTTCTAATTAAGGACACTTTATGCCACTTACCAGTTTTTTTAAATCAGAATTTCAAAACCAAATAATCTGGTAAAAATAATCTCAGTGTAAAGAGTTTTGCTTTAAATAGAATAAGTTTACCTTTATCCAAAACTTATATTGTCTTTATTGTTGCATTCTTGGGAAAACTTTATAAGGAGACAACATAGGGAATCCATGACATACAATAAACTAATCTCCTTAAATGCAGTGATGAACGATGCCAAAAAAATGCAGTAGAATCTCCATAGTTGACCACCACCCTTCATTGACCACCTCCTTAAGTTGACCTTATTTTCATAGACCAAGTATGTACTGCATGTACTTACTGGAAATTCCTCATGTTAACCACCTCCATATGTTGACCAGTTTGTTACAGTCCCTTAGGTGGTCAACACGCAGAAGTTCTGCTGTACTATGTATGAGTAACACAGGTTCCCAGATAAAAATTATTTTAGTATCTCATGCTATAGATACACAGAAAATCATAAGAGTATGGATGAACACAGGTACAAACCTCAGATATCTCATAATTTTGTTTAATAAGGTGCAGAGTTCTGTAATTGTGAGGTGTGGAAAGATATGAATGGAAATAACTGGTTACCGTTAGATTCTGAGGACTCTGTGTACCAAGCCATGATGACAGGCAAAAAAAATAATAATAATAAAAATAAAGCTGATGCTATCTACTAAGTTCTAGGAATGCATTTCTTCCACATTTTGTATACTCATAAATGTCTAACTTGGCACTAAATACATTGGTCAGCACAATAATTGCTTAACTGAATCAACCTCTTACAATAGTGATTTCTTCTTAAGTAGAGGCTCTTCTAAGAAAGTTATCAATATCTGTCATGATCAATGACAGATTATTCTTTAGTGAAATTGAATAGATCAATAGAATAGTCTAGAATAGAAATAATGAGGACACATAATCTTCATGAAGATTTTGTTTCAGTTACATACATGTATGCATATTGAGTCATGATGCAAAATATATTTATTATAGATAATGAACAAAAACTTTGAAAGTAACTGACAGATATTGAAAACCCAAACACCAGTGTCATGTGAAATTTTAGAAAACTAAAATGAAAGTGTTTTATTATTCTTTTAGAACTGGCTAAATATTTTTCATTGTGAAAAATATTCTTTTTGCAATGGTGCTTAAGTATGTTACAAAGCTTTCTTAATATATTAATATAATCAAATTAACTAAGAATGAACTATTGCTTATTTACCAGTCAAAAAGCTGTTGTTCTCATGAGTTAATTTTTAGGATCACATGTATATAATTATCAAAATCAAAATATGTTAACTAAGACAGAGAAGACTGAGACACAAGGGTTATGATGTGGAACTATTATAAATGGCAGTACCAAGATCTAAGATTTCTTCTCAACAAAGAGGAAATAAGAGATTTTATGCCACATTTCTCATACACACACACACACACATACAGATAGCTAAAATAAATTTCCAAAAGGGTAACAATAAAGTTACTAAAAGCAGTTTATTTCTTCAATTAATTTTGTAATTGAGCTCCTACTTGTGGTTGGGATGGATCCAAGTGCTGAGAACACAGAAAGAGATGAAGCAAATTTCCTGCCCTCGTGACACTTATGGGGAAGCGGGGAAGAGATGAGAAGAGTGATGAGCGACATGGACTATAAACTAATAATATGTAAGATAATTTCCTACCTTAAGATTTCAGTACTGAAGTAGGAGGTGTACAACTCGGTTTCTATTTTGTTTCTTTCTTCTTCTTCTTTTTTTTTTTTTTGTAGAGACAGAGTCTCATTTTATCACCCTCGTTAGAGTGCCATGGGGTCACACAGCTCATAGCAACTTCCAATTCCTGAGCTTAGGTGATTATCTTGCCTCAGCCTCCCGAGTAGCTGGGACTACAGGTGCCCGCCACAATGCCCAGCTATTTTTTGTTGCAGTTTGGCCGGGGCCGGGTTTGAACCTGCCACCCTCGGTATATGGGGCCGGCACCCTACCCACTGAGCCATAGGCACTGCCTTGTTTCCTTTTTTTTTAAAAAAACAAAGACAATAATGTCAGAGATTCACAACCCGATGATGAGAAAATTATAGCTCAAAAGACACACAGTCACAGATTAAGCGTACACTTCCCCCCAAATCATATTTCAGAGTAGTGGAAAAACTTGCAGATGTAATCACAAATCGTTAGGGAATTTGTGAATTTTTATAAAGAAGAAGGAAGTTCCATACAACTGCTCAAGAGTTTCTAAATAGGCTAAAAAAGTACTTTCATGAAACTTTTGGTTGATGTGTTAATTGTAGATCTCTGATACAATTCTGGAACTATTAAACAGACTGGTGCTAAAACATTTTTAGGGCAAGTGTGGTGGCTAACATCTATAAACCTGCCACCCCCAGAGGCTGAGGTGGAAGGATCACTTGATGCTGGGCAACATAGTGAGACCCTGTCTCTACAAAAAAATAAAAAAGTAAACTAAATAGCCAGGCATGTAGCACACACCTGTGATCTAAGCTATTTGGGAGCCTGCGGCAGGAGGATCACTTGAACCCTGGAGTTCGAGGTTACAATGAACTAGGATCATGCCACTTCTCTCCAGCCTGGGTGACAGAGTGAGATTCTGTGTCTAATATAGAAATAATTAAATAAATAACACATTTTTAAAGAATGCATTGATCATTGAACACCATCCCGGATTCACTGTGGCTAGGGTATCTAAATCAGGAGAAATTTTTGAAATACATGGTGCTTTTCATTGATTTCTCAAAGCATTTCTGTAAACTTTTCCTGAGACTTTGGGGAAAAAATAGAGAAATGTGACTTATTGCTATGTACAAAGGTTCAACTGACTAAAGTCACAAACTCAAACTTGAAAATAAAATTTAGAAGTTCGTATAAAATTTGGCACTGAGCAAAACTATTAGATACATACAAAATCAAGGAAATAAAACATAGCTCAAACCCAACAATTATTTTGCTAGCATTATGATGAAATAAATGACCAAATAGCACGTACTTACAGAAGGAAGTCATGACACAACATATAAAGTCACCTCGTAAAAAAGAAAAAATAAAAAAAGGAAAACAAAAACTTAACCATATCTAGTTCTCTAGTTTTTCTTAAAAACCTCTCACAAAATTTTTTAATTATTGTGTTTCAGTTAGTTTTTACGAAAACTAGTATTTATAACTAGTCAGCAGAGAATGGCTGAGGCGGCTGAAGGGACAGACATTTAGGAAATTGCTTCTGGGAACATGCCCATTAGCCATCTGGAAAGCCTCAGCAACAGCTGGTGAGACAATTTGAAAAGAGTTAACTTCTAGAAATAAAACTGGTGGGAATGTGTTTCAATAATATTTGGTTTGCAATAGTGATTGTGATAAGAATTGTCTTCATTCACAGTTTTACCTGAGCTCATATTTTCTCTGGAAATTCTGCTCACCTGCTCAACGCCACCTCACCAACCACCTGTAATAGACGGTTCTCTGGGCTTATCTTAATTGACCTCGGTAAGCTCAGTAAAGGGAGCTCATTTCATTACCCCTCTTTCTTAAACACTTTGCTTGGCACTTGGATTTCTCTTTCCATGTTGCTCTTTCACTCTCTCACACTCTCATCCTCTTATTCTCTTTCACTCTCTCTCTCTCTCTCCTTTTTTTTTAATTTTCTATTTTATAGGCCACTTCTCAATATCTTTTATGGAGTCCTCTTTTACTTCCAGACCTCTAAGTATTAGAATATTCTACAGCTCATCTTTTCCCCTCCCTTACTCTTTCATCCATCACTAAATTGTAAAGGCCCCTGTCCCAAATCTGGATCCCAAATTCGATGGCTGTCCACATCATCGACTATCACATGGGCCCATGTGACCATTGATCTCTCACCTTCACTACTGTAAATGGCTCCCAAATGGAGGTTTTGACTTTCCCTATTGTTCTACCACAGCCACTTCTCAATGTTCCACCTGAAATGTATTATGCCACGTGGCTCAGATGCTCAAAAGCTTTTTACTAAATTCACATCTGGGATAAAATGCATGACCTAGCCTCCTAGGCTGGATCACGTCTCTGCCCTCCTTTCATTTCACTGTTCATTCATGTCCTTTGGCCACACTTGCCTTCTTGCTATACCTCATCCTCCCTATAAACACTCCCACCTCCAAGCCATTTTACTTGCTCTTTCAAAGAGAATCCTTTCTCAAAAAGCTCTCGCCATCATTGCTGTTCAGTGGCCCTGCTCTATTTATTTTCTTAGCACTTAGAGACAGTTGAAATTCTAACAAAATTCTGTATGCCTACTGCTTCCCTCCCCCAATTAGAATGTAAGCTCAATAAAGGGAGTGACTTTGTCTCTTATCTGCTCTAGAGTATCCCTGGCACAACCAGGATACCAAGCTTGGAATAAAAGCTCAATAAATATTTGTTGGATAAATGAAATAATGCAGAAGAGTAACAGTAAAAAGTGATAATTCCACTATGTTGTTTTGATCAAACTCAATTTAAAGTATTTTGTCTAATATTTAACACCGCATTTTAAAGAAGGAAGGAAGGTTAGGAAGAACCAGAGGAGGCTGACAATGATGGTAGTGTGGGTTGACCTGTGTCCCATATCTCAATGAAAAGATTAAGGGTTATGATGAAGTTCTGACCCCTCATAACCCAGAATGTGACCTTATTTTGAAATAGGATTGTGGGAGGTGTAATTAGTTAACATGAATGAAGTAGGTTATGCTGCAATAGGTGGCACCCCAATCCTATATGATTAGTGTCCTTATATAAACACATACTCACATACATTCATGCTCACACACACAAGAAGAATGTCATATGAGTATAAAAGCAGAGATTGGAACTATGCAGGTGCAGGGCAAAGCATGTCAAAGATTTTCAACAAACCCCCAGAAGCTAGGAAGAGACAAGGAAGGATTTGCCTACAGGTTTCAGAGGGAGCATGGCCCTGCCAACATCTTGATTTTGGACTTCCAGCCTCTAGAACTGGGGTATAAGTTTCCGTTATGTTAAGGTACTCAGTTTTCAGTACTTTGTTATAGCAGACCTCAGAAAGAAATACAGGTGGTAAGTCTAGAAAATAGTATATTTTGAAGAATAGATTATTTTATTTAGAAAAGAATGCATGCATGACAAGTGTGGTTATAAGTAAATACCAAAAACAACTTTCACCTCATTAGTGGACAGTCCATAGAAGATAATGTATATACGTGTCTGAGTCACTTTGGAAGCCACATCCTATGTTATACACTAACTTGGTTTGTATTTCAAAGAGTCATAAAATGTTAGGTAGTCTGGCATTATCATTTGAGAAAGGAAGAGTTGGATATGTCTGGTCACATCTGGTGGGCAGTCAGGGAGCATCTGCTAGATGCTTATGCAAATGAAATTGAGAATTCTGCTGGCGAAGAAGTCAAGTGGTATCTGCTGCTGAAGTTCAAACACTTCTCAGCATTTCTGGAAAGCTAGAAGGATGGAATTGCTCAAGGAATACTGAAGAGCCTCCAAAAAAGGAAATATAATAAAAAAGCAACCAAGCATTCTGAGGGGGCATTGGCTAGGATTCGAACAGCTAAGTATAACCTCTGTGAAGGTATGGAATACAGACTTTGCTCTACTGATTAGACCTTACACATCTGTGGAATCTGGTGAAGAAGTCTGTGAAAATCTGTTGCTTCTGTGTCTGGTTGTGGGCCTGAAGTTATTGTAGGACAGGAAGGCCACAAGTTAGCATGAAAGAAACAATGGGAAGCAGGGAAAGAATGAGAACAAACCAGCCTGAACCCCCTCACATCAAACTAGAATTGCAAGGTCAAAATTTAACTCATGTCTACTTCTCACCACCTCCAATCAACCATGTGGGATACTTTCAGAAGAAACTGGTGCCCTCCTTCACAGAGCCACACATGTGTCTCAGAGATGCTGGGGAAGAACTAACAGGAGGTGGATACAGGGATTGGATACAAGGCTAGTAATTGAGGAACTGAGTGAGATATTGGTACTTGGGACTGGTGCAAAATTTTATGGGGTGCAAAAAAATTATTAATCAAGATAAACGATATTTAAATGTAATGTGTTAAAAGTAAAAATTAATCCAAAACCTGTAATAAAATATCCAAATTTTAAATAAAGATAATATCCAACAAAGAAAAATTAGGGCAAATCCAGTAAATAGGAATCATTCACACACAGCGAGATCTTTTCTTTAAGAGTATAAATGTAGAGTATGGGTCTCTAGGTATTTAGGTGAGTTGGCCTGAATGTGGAGATTGGCTGGAGGGATTCAATTCATACTTCTGTTTTCCAAGTTATAAATTGTTTATTATTCAAACCAAGTAATACTCTAATATGCTACCCCATATATTTCAGTTGTAGAGACACCGGATCACTTAGCCAACACTAACATTCTCTGTGGGTCAAACCATTCCGCTTCTCCTCTGCCGCCTGTTATAGTAACAATGCCCATCTTGTGTTTGGCAATTTTGCGCCACCACTTGGTCTCTGACACACTGGGATTTCAACACCTCCTTGAAATCAGGGCTCACAGTCGATAGCAGAAGATCCACTGTCATTTGCTAGGAACGAACCCCTGGAGGAATCTGATGCTCATTTCTCATGCCCTGGGGGAAGGATCTGCTCTCTGGACCCTTCTAAAGCACATAGTTAGGAGATGGGTAAATGATTTACATGAAAAATTCATTTTAGAATTCTGATATCCTTAAATCTCGAGGCATATTCTTCTATGGCATACCAAGAAAGTTTTGGCAACTCAAACTTTCCCAGTGAGAGTCAACTGTGGGTCCCAAGTTTCAATCAACAAACTGAGGAAATTGTTGGAGAAACTCTGAGCTGCCCTCTGTGTGTTCTTCTGTGTTTTCATGTGGCATTCTTCTAAGGACACTAGTCAATGAATTTAGGACTCTATTCTGGTATGATTTCATCTTGACTATGTGTGCAAAGACCCTATTTCCAAAAAAAGGTCATATTTTGAGATTTTAAGTTAACATATATTTTGGGAAGATACTATTTAACCCAGTACAGAAAATTGAGCTATTCAAAAGTTTATTATTCTTTTCAAAAAGTACGTATTTATCTCTTAGTTATGACAACTACTGGACTGAGCACAGTGAATTGAAAAATCTGAAACAACCCTACCTTAATGAGGTTCATAGTCAATTCAAATTATTTCTTAAATGCAGTCACAAGATGCTATTAACAGAAAAAAATACTGCTTGGCAGTTGTAATGTTTAATTTGTAAGTTACACCCAACACTGATATGTTTTGTGATAATGAATAAGCCAGATAGCTTCTCTGTAACTTATAAAATGTGACGCACAAAAAATGTGGCCCCAACATGGATGGAGCTGGAACATATTCTTCTTAGGAAAGTATCTCAAGAAGGGAAGAAAAAGTATCCAATGTACTCAGCCCTACTATGAAGCTAATCTGTAGCTTTCATATGAAGGCTAAAACCCAGTTATAGCACAAGAAATGGGGAGGGGAGGGGGGAAGATGGGTGGAGGGAGGGTGATTGGTGGGATCACACTTACGGTGCATCTTACAAGGGTACAAGTGAAAATTACTAAATGTAGAATATAAATGTCTTCATATAGTGATTAAAAGGCCATGAAGGC
>CAUYRH010003275.1:0-15864 GCA_963574655.1 Perodicticus potto
CTGTTGGGGTCTGCTTTATGAATTGAGGAGCATTCTGGTAGTGTGCATAAA
The DNA here is from genome assembly GCA_963574655.1 of Perodicticus potto. Taxonomy (NCBI): domain Eukaryota; kingdom Metazoa; phylum Chordata; class Mammalia; order Primates; family Lorisidae; genus Perodicticus; species Perodicticus potto. The sequence goes on from CAUYRH010003275.1 coordinate 52, forward strand.
TGTTTATTATTGAAATCTCTTCATGTTGAGTGTTTCCCTTGACAAATATGTAGTGACTTTCCTTATCTTTCTTTATCTTTGTTGGTTTAAAGACAATTGTATCTGCTACTAAAATTGCAACCCCTTCTTTTTTCTGGTTTCCATTTGCCTGTATTATACAAGTCCATCCCTTCACCCGAGTCTATTTTTATCCTTTAAGGTAAGGTGAGATTCTTGTATATAGCATATATCCAGTCTGAGTTTATGTATCCAGTCAGCCAGCCTCTGCCTCTTTAGAGGACAATTTAAACCATTCACATTAATTGAGAGAATTGATAAGCCTGGTTGTATATTGGGTGTCATGATTTTCAGATGTCCAGTGGACATTTTTAATCCCTTCATCACTGTGGAAGTTGGGTTTTGTTCAAAATTTTCTGGGTGAGTTTACTTTGGATGTAGGGCATTGTGCTATTGTGGAGGATGGGTCTGAGAATATCCTGGAGAGCTGGTTTAGTTATGGCAAATTTCTTCAACATGTCTATGTCATCAAAGTATTTGACTTCTCCATCACAAATGAATCTCAGTTTAGCTGAATACAGGATCCTGGGCTGGAAGTTGTTTTGTTTTAGGGGACTGAAGGTTGATGATCATCTTCTTCTGGCTTGAACCATTTAGGCTGAGATATCTGCAGTCATTCTGATATTTCTCCCTTTGTAGGTGATCCTTTTCTTATTAGTTAGGTTTGGCAAGCAGAGGCTAGTTGTGTGTGGACTGAGACCAGAGGGCAGGGCCGGTGCCCAACCTGATACCTGGCTGCATGCATAATTTTCTCCTTTGTCTTCACTTTGGCAAAGTTAATCACAATGTGTCTAGGAGATGCTTTATTTGGATTGAGTCTTGTGGGGGTTCTGAAATTGTCTCCTATCTGAAGTTCTGTATCTCTTGCAATGCTTGGGAAATTCTCCTCCAAAATCTCTTGTAGTACAGCATCTGTACCTTTAGGACCATCCTCTTCTTTTTCAGGAATTCGTATAAGATGAATGTTTGATCTTTTGGAGTGATCCCACAACTCTCTCAGTGAATGATCAGTTTTTACTCTCCATTTGTCTGCCTCTTTGTTTGGGGACATTCAAAAGCTTTATCTTTAGTTTCAGAGATCCTTTCTTCTGCCTGGGCAACTCTATTACTGAGGGATTCTACTGTGTTTTGGAGCTCCTCGACTAACTTTTTCATTTCCTTGAGCTCCGCTATCTCTTTTCTCATTATGTCCATATCTTTGGTGACTTGGTCTTTGAATTCATTAATTTCTTGAGACAACTTTAGAACTACTCTTTGGAATTCAATTTCTAGCTTTTCTTCCATTCTATTTATCTTATTTGCAATCCATGTTCTGAATTCAGTTTCTGACATTGCTGCCATTTGTTTATGCATGGCATCTTCAGTTCTATCTCATTTGTCATTTCTTGGGAGGGTTGATCTACCCTGGTTATTCATGTTGCCAGAGTTCTTCTGTTGGGTCAACACCATGTTTATTCTCCACTGTTTGGTTATTAGAACTGGTAGGGTGAGATTGAATTGGGGTACTCAGGTAGGAGTGATAGCACCTTACCATAGCGCTAGGCCTTGTAATTGTGGCTTGACTCCTACAACCTTACAAAGGCCTCTTTCAGAGTTTTAGCCAGAGACTCTGAGGACCTACTTGGTGAGATAGCACAAGCTAGTTCTGTTTGATATCAGCCAACCTCTACCCAATCCTAAGAAACCACAGTATTAGGTTTAAATATCGACTACGAAGAGATATAAACAGCTGCGGTGCCCAGCCCCCATCCTTCAGTTCTTTTCCACTAAAGAACTCAAAGGTCAACTGCAGAATGGCCCCAAGTGTACATCCCCAGACATGGGTTCCAACCAAATTGCCTCAGGCAGTGCAAACGCTGCCCAACAGAGAAGGATTCAAGGGTTTCTAACAGCACAATTGGAGCCAGGAATCCACACTCCCACCCACCAGACTCAATGCACACTGTTGTTTGCTTCTCTGCTCACAGGCCAAACTGGAGACAGGGGCCACGCCCCCACCTACCAGTCTCAGTCCACATCCAAATGCCTCTGCTTGCCAGACCAGTTGGTGTCAGGGGACCATGACCCCACCTGCCAGTCTCAGTCCACTGCCTGGGAAGCCACTATTGGCATGCTCTGTTGGAGTCAGGGCACCAGCCCGCCCTCTGCTCTCAGTCCACACACAACTAGCCTCTGCTTGCCAGACCATTTGGAGTCAGGGTACTACGCCCCTGCCTGCCAGTCTCAGTCCATTGCCTGGCAAGTCTATGTTTGCAGGCTCTGTTGGAGTCAGGGCACTGGGCCCCACCCTTCGGTCTCTGTCCCACACAGCTAGCCTCTGCTTGCCAGACCAGTTGGAGTCAGGGGACCACACCCCCACCTGCCAGTCTCAGTCCACTGCCTGGCAAGCCTCTGTTTGCAGGCTCTGTTTGAGTCAGGGCACCGCACTCTACCTGCAGGTCTCAGTCCTCACCTGGTAAGCCTCTGCTCATCAGCCCCACTGGAGATAGTGGGCCATGCCCTAGCCCTCAGGTCTTGGTTCACACCCAGTAAGCCACTGCTCAAGGGTTCTGTTGGAATCAGGGGATCACACCCTTGCTCTCAGGTCCCAGTCCATACCTATCAAGCCTTTGCTTGCAGGCCCAGCAGGGGCTGGGGACCAGCCCTGTCTGCCAAACTCAGTCCACACAGGGCAATCACTCTCCTGTTGTGGGTGCTGTCAGAGCTGGGGGCTCTGCACCCCATCCCACAAGACACAGCCCGAATCGAGGGTCAACACTACCACTGGCCCGGCATAGTCCTAACCATAGGACTGCTCCTCCTCCCACCGGGTGTCCCTTTCTTCCTTTACCCTCTTTCTTCCCCATTACTCACAGATTCCATCCTAATGGTTGGTGGTCTACAATATGCCCAGTTCTCTCAGGACAAGACCAAACACTCTATGCTCTGCCAGGAGCAGAACTTCAGACCGCCATGCAAGGGGGAAAGAGTGCACTGGGAGTTTGGACTTGTGGGTGGAAATATCTGTTCAATTTTATGCCTGGCACAGAGGTGTCTAGGTTGATAAGTGGGACCTCCCTGGAGAAAGAGACCTGGAGTTTAGCAGCTCTCTCCAGCAAGGTAAAATGAGAGGACTTTTGTTCCTTGCTTGTTAGCAGATAGCCTGTGGCAGGCCCCCTACTTAGGGCAAGGGTCTCCTGTCCTCTAGTCAATAGGCTTTGTACCTGTAATTTGTTTTCTTGAATGCTCTTCCTTGGAGTTATAGCTTGTCAAACTTCTTTGTTGGCTCAGCTCCCCACCTTTGGCTTCATAGAGTACAATTCTGTCCAGTTTTTCTTCCTCTGCTCAGGAGCCTCTGCCGAGGGTTGTTACTAGTCGGCCATTTTCCCAGAATTCCCAATTTAGAGTTTTTCACCCTCAAAGAACCATGAAATAGAGGAAAGTTCAACTTTACCTCTGAATATAACAAAGTATTCCCATAAGGATGGAAGAAACTATTTATTCTCAAATTCTGTATTAATTTCCTGTGACTACTATAACAAATGACCGCAAACTTGGTAGCCCAAAACAACAGAAATTTATTTTCTCACAGATCTAGGGGACAGATTTCTAAAATCAGAATCATTATGCTAACTAAAGCCAAGGTTGTTGGTGGGGACATATTCTCTCAAGGGAATGATTTAGGATCTAGGGAGAACACACTTTTTTCCTGTTCCACCTTCTGGTGGTGGCAAGCATTCCTTTTGTTTGTGATCACATCACTCCAATCTCTTCCTCTATGGTCATATCACCTTCTCTTCCATTGGTAACTTCCCTCTACCTCTCTCTTAAAAGGACTGGGGTGATTGCATTTATGGCCCACCAGGGTGATCTGGGACAATCTGTAACAATCTCATTTGCAAAGATCCTTTTTCCAAATAAAGTAACAACATTCTAAATTCCAGGAATTAGAGCCTGACATCTTTGAAAGCTATTATCTAGTTTACTGCATATATGGTAAAGAATAAATTAATAAAATTCTCATGGGGATTGATTTGCTAAACTGTACTTAAATCATTAAAAATGTATGTATCTTTCATGAAACAATACCATTGCTAGGAATTTATTATAATAAAATAATTTATTCAATTAATAGTTACTATATACATTATGTGAACATCAATGTCCACCTAAAAGTTACTTATAATAAAGAAATATTGGAAATAACTTAAACACTTAACAAACATTAACAACATAGGTTATGTGTTCATACAATGAAAATCTATAATAAATTATATTAATAAAAAACTAAGCAACTGTAAATAATAATATGAATATGTATTATAGACATAAAAAGATATATATTTTTTAAGTAATGAAAATCAAGTTACCATTGTGATTCCATTGAAGATTTGTTTGCTATGTCCTTATTTATTGATATATATTTATGTATAGATATTTGTATGTGTGTGTATGTATATATGTTTTCTGAAGCACAGAAAAAAGGACAGATGTATATACATAAAAATAAACATTGATTATTTAAAAGTGACCAGATTAAAGTTTCTTTTTCTAAAAGGAACAACCCCATCACCATAATAATTACTTTAAAGTTAAGAAAAAGTGCATACCGAATGACTCCCCTATTAAAAAAATAAATGAGTAAAACCAGAATATAACACAATGGCACCAACCAGAAGGCAACAGAGAATGAAAGGTGGAAGAAAGATTCTGATAACAGCACACCCTTAAAGAAGTGGAGCTTTATAAAGTAACATCTGGTTTGCACAACCTTTACGTATGTGTGTTAGTATGCAGCATGAAAGGTAGCAGGGCTGAAATTTTAAAAACAGCAGTGTTTCTAGTTAAGTACCCTGAAAAATAAAGTTGGGAGATTATGACTATTAGAAGGAATGAGGACATGTGGAAGAGAATAGCCAGAAAAGGAATCCCGAAATTCTGTTGACCCACTTTTTATATTGATTTCAGATTAATATGAGGGTATACACGATTAAGATAAATTGTTTGCATGGATAAGGTAAAGTCCAAGTTGTAGTTGAGACCTTAATCCAGGAAGTAGTATTTACCCATACATTGTACCCATTTGGTAGGAATTTAACCAAACCCCTCCCCCCTTTCCTGAATTTAATTTTATTTTTCACATGTGCACATTGTTGCTAATCTACCAGTTAGAATTAGTATCAAGTACATGGAATGCTTGATTTTCCAATCTTGTGATACTTTACTTAGGAGAGTGTTCTCCAAGTTTCTAACTAATCAGAGAATGATGTATGTATAAAGCAGGCTCAGAGCAGCTCAGTGAGTGACAAAACTTCGGAACTGAGGACTGAGCTGCTGTTCAAGAAACAGGATTTGAAGTACAAGACCACCTATGATTATGTTTGACTGCTAAATGAAAACAAACAACGTTCATCTAAGCAAAATAACAGACTGCAGAATCTGCACAACTTAACATTCATGTGTCTAGAATAAAATTCAAACTTATCCAATACATGAAGAACTAAGAAAATAAGATTTGTCCTCAAAAGACAATGAAATGAACCAAATCTTCTCCCCCACAATGAAACAGATTTTTCAACTAGTAGATAAGGATTTTAATATGGCTCTTGCAACTAGTTTAGATGAAAAATAAACATTATTATAATTATAATTATTTTATTATTAATAAAGTATGCTCACAAGGAATAAAAACAATTTATCATGAGAGAAATAGAGAAATAAAAAGAACCATGTGGAAATTTGAGAGCTAAAAAATTTAGTATCAGAAATACAATAATCAACAAATGGAGATATCAGAGAAAAAATTACATAAACTTGAAAATAGATAGGAATTGTCCTACATGAAGACAGAAAAAAAGATTGGAAAAAAGTGAACAGAGCTGAAACTTGTTAGAGATAATATTAATCAATCTTAAATAAGTACAATTGAAACCTGAGAAGAAGAAAGAAGAAAAAAGCTTGAAGAAATAACAATTTGAAATTTTTTGTTTGCTATGACTGACAGAATTTATGGATACAATATGCCAGATGAATACAAAGCACCTTGAAATGAAGTCCATGCCAAGGCACACTATAGCCAAGCCATAGAAATCTAGAAAACACATTTCATAGCTTTCTATATAATGCATATCTTTTTTAAAAAAAAAATTATTGTTGGGGATTCATTGAGGGTATAAGAAACCAGGTTATGCTGATTGCATTTGTTAGGTAAAAGACCCTCTGACAATCGTGTCTTGCCCCCAAAAGGTGTGGCACACACTAAGACCCCACCCACTTACTCCTTTCCTCTCTCTGCTCTTCCTTTCCCCCCTCCCTCCTTCTTGGTCTCTCTGCTCTCCCCTTCCCCCACCCCTGCCATGTCATTGTCATTAATTGTCCTCATATCAAAATTGAGTACATAGGATTCATGCTTCTCCATTCTTGTGATGGTTTACTAAGAATAATGTGTTCCACTTCCATCCAGGTTAATACAAAGGCTGTAAAGTCTCTATCTTTTTTAATGGCTGAATAGCATTCCATAGTGTACATATACCACAGCTTGTTAATCCATTCCTGGGTTGGTGGGCATTTAGGCTGTTTCCAGATTTTGGCGATTGTAAATTGAGCTTCATTAACAGTCTAGTGCAAGTGTCCTTATGATAAATGGATTTTTTTCCTTCTGGGTAGATGCTCAGTAATGGGATTGCAGGATCAAATGGGAGGTCTAGCCTGAGTTCTTTGAAGTTTCTCCATACTTCCTTCCAAAAAGGTTGTATCAGTTTGCAGTTCCACCAGCAGTGTAAAAGTGTTCCCTTCTCTCCACCATCCACTTCAGCATCTGCAGTTTTGAGATATGATGTGGGCCATTCTCACTGGAGTTAGATGATATCTCAGGGTGGATTTGATTTGCATTTCTCTAATAATTAGGGATGATGAGCATTTTTCATATGTTTGTTAGTCATTCATCTGTCTTCTTTAGAGAAGGTTCTATTCATGTCTCTTGCCCATTGATATATGGAATTACTGGCTTTTATCATGTAGATTAATTTGAATTCTCTATACATCCTAGTTATCAAGCTTTTGTCTGATTCAAAATATGCAAATATCCTTTCTGATTATGTGGGTTGTTGATTTGCTTTGGTTGTTGTCTCCTTAGCTGTACAGAAGCTTTTCAGTTTAATTAAGTCCCATTTGTTTATTTTTGTTGTTGTTGAAATTGCCAGGACACTCTTCTTCATGAAGTCTTTTCCCAGGCCAATATCTTCCAGTGTTTTTCCTATGCTTTCTTTCAGGATTTTTATTGTTTCATGCCTTAAGTTAAAGTCCTTTATCCATCTTGAATCAGTTTTTGTGAGTGGAGAAAGGTATGGGTCCAGTTACAGTCTTTTACATGTGGATATCCAGTTCTCTCAGCACCATTTATTAATAGGGAGTCTTTCCCCAATGTATGTTCTTGATTGGTTTATCAAAGATTAAGTGGTTGTAAGATGTTAGTTTCATTTCCTGGTTTTCTATTCAATTCCAAATGTCTATGTCTCTATTTTTGTGCCAGTAACATGCTGTCTTGACCACTATGGCTTTGTAGTACAGCCTAAAATCTGGTATGGTAATGCCCCCAGCTTTGTTTTTATTACCTGGGGTCCGATATACCTCTGAAAGTAGTATGTCAGAATCTTTGGTGATATTGGGGAAATTTTCATTTATAATATCTCTAGTATGTCTTCCATTTCCCTGGGGCATACTCTATGATCCTTTTTATTCTGTGACATCAGTTGTACCACTTCCTCTTTCATCTCTGATTTATATAAGTCCTTTTTCTCTTTTAATTTTTAGTAAGCATAGTTAAATATTGATCAATTTTATTTATCTTTTTTAAAAAGTAACACAGTTTCATTGATTTTTTATTCTGTTTAGTTTATTTCTCTTACGATATTTGTTATTTCCTTCCTTCTGCTAATTTTGAGTTTAGTTTCTTCTTTTTCTACTTCCTTGATGTATAAAGTTAGGCTGTTTATAGGAAATTTTAATGGTAACATTTTTCTCTATATATTTCGCTCTTAATTATGTTTTTGCTGCATCTCATAGGATTCAGTGCATTGTATTTTTACTTTTGTTTGCTTCATGACATTTTCTAATTTTTCTTTTGATTTCTTCCTTGACTCAATACTTGTTCAAAAGTGCATTGTTTAATCTCCACATATTTGTGAATTTTCCAGTTTACCTTCTGTTATTGATTTCTAATTTCATTTGATTATAATCAGACAAGTTATATACTGACAAATTAGGTAACCTAGAATAAATGGATAAATTCCTAGAGATACAATCTCCCCAAGACTGAATCATAAATAAATAGAAAACTTGTACAAACCAATAATAAATTCCAGATGCCTTCACCGGAGAATTCTATAAAACATTTAAACAATTGACATCAACTTTTCTAAGCTCTTCTAAAAAAACTGAAGAGGGAACACATATAAATTCCTTTTATGAAGCCAGCATTACCTTGATACAAAGCCAGATAAAGATACTACAAGGAAAAAAAACTATAGGCTAATATTCCTGAAAACATAAATGCAAAATTTCTCAACTGAATACTAGTAAACCAAATTCATTGGGACCCTAAAAGGATCATCCACCATGATCCAGTGGGATTTTTTTTGGAATGCAAGGATGGTTCAGTATACACAAATCAATTAATATGACACACTAAATTAACAGAATAAAGAATAAAAAACACATAATTATCTCAACAGACACAGAAAAGGCATTTGAAAAAATTCAACACCCTTTTATGATCAATTTTCTGAACTAAGTATAGAAGGAACTTCCCTCAACATAATAAAGGCCATAAATGAAAAGCCCATAACAAACATCTTACTCAATGATGAAAACCAAAAAAAGGGCATAAGGATGTCCACTCTCCACTTCTATTCAACATATTACTAGAAGTCCAAGCCAGAGAAATCAGGCAAGAAAAAGAAACAAAAAGCATCTGAGTTAGAAAGAATTAAAACGATCTTTGTTTGCAGAGGACCCCATCTTATATGTACAAAATTCTAAAGATGTCACACAAAAACTGTCAAAACTATTGAATAGTAAACAATTCAGTTAAGTTGAAGAATACAAAGGAAACATACAAAAAATTAATTGTGTTTCTATACACTAACAATAAACAACTCAAAAAGGAAATTCACAATAGCATCAAAAAAAGAATTTAAAAATTAGGAATAAACTTAACCAAGGAGGTAAAATCCTTTTTTTTACTGAAAATTTAAAAATATTTATAAAATTAAAGAAGATAACTATATTGAAACTTTATAGGTTTTAAAAATAAAGATATTTAGAAAAAAATAAAGAAGATACAAATAAAAGGAAAGAAATTTTATGTTAATGCATTGGAAAATTTAATATATATTAACTCCATATTATCCTAAGTTATCTTCAGAGTCAATACCTTCCCATCAAAATTCCCATAACATTTTTTATAGAAATAGAAAAAAAAAATCTTAAAATTCAGATGGAAATATAAAATGTCCTGAATAGAAAAAGCAATCTTGAGAAAAAATTAGAAAGCTGAGTGCAAGACACTAATTGATTTCCAAATGTACTATAAGGCATAGTAAAAACAGCATACTCGTGTAATAAAAACTGACAAAGACCACTGGAATAAAATGGAGACCCCAGAATTACACCCACATATATATAGTCATCTTATCTTCAACAAGGGTACCAAGAACACACAACAAGAAACATTGTTTCCTTAAGAATTGGGGCTAGGGCCTCGGCGCCTGTGGCTCAACGGGCTAAAGTGCCAGCCACGTACATCTGAGCTGGCGGGTTTAAATCTAGCCCGGGCCCACCAAACAACAATAATGGCTGCAACCAAAAAATGGCCAGGCATTGTGGCGGACACCTGTAGTCCCAGCTACTTGGGAGGTGGAGGCTGGAGACTCGCTTGAGTCCAGGAATTGGAGGTTACTGTAAGCTGTGATGCCATAACACTCTATCCAGGATGATAGCTTGAGGCTCTGTCTCAAAAAAAAAAAAAAAAAAAAAAAAACAAGAAATGGGGCTAGGAACATTGGATTTCCAATGAAACTGCACTCTTATCTTTCACCACACACAGAAATCAAATCAAAATAGATTAAAGATTAAACAGAAGAATTACAACTGTAAAAATCCTAGAAGAAAACTATGGAACAAAGTTTTTTGGTATCGATCTTATGCAATGACACCAAAAGCACAGATAGAAAAGCAGAAATAGACAAGTAAGATTATATCAAACTAAAAAGCTTATGTGTAGCAAAGAAATAATCAATAGAATGAAAAGGCAACCTATGGAATGGGAAAAAATCTTTACAAAACTTATATAAGAAGTTAATATTTAAATAAATAAGGAACTACTACAACTCATTAACAAAAACAAATAAACACAAATAACTCAATTTAAAAATGGGCAAAAGAATTAAATAGACATTTCTCCAAAGAAGACATACCAGTGACTGATAGGCATATAAAAAGATTCTCAACATCGCAAATAATCAGGGAAATACAAAGCAAAACCACAATGCAATATCACCTCATGCCAATTAGTATGACTATTATAAAAGAACAAAGACATGTATCCAAATATCACATATATCCTCTCCCCTCTAAAACAGAAAGAGTAAAAAAGGTAAGAATAGTTGATGAGGATGTGGAAAACTAGAACACTTCTACATTGTTGGTGGTACATTGGTTTTGGAAAACATTATGGAGGTTCTGCAAAAAATAAAATAAAACAGAACTACCATATGATCCAACAATGTCAATTCTGGGTAAATACAAAAAAGAACTGACATTAGGATCTTGAAAAACTACCTATACTCCCATGTACATTTTCCCACTATTTACAATAGCCAACTTATGGAAACAACTAATGTCCACTGAGTGATGAATGGCTAAGGAAAATATGGTTTGTACATAAAAAAGAATATTATTCAGAGTTAAAAAAGAAGGAAATCTCACTATTTGTAGCAATATGGATGAACTTGGAAGACATTATGCTAAGTGAAATAAGCCAGTCATCGAAGGACAGATGCTGTGGGATTCCATTTAGATGAGATACCTGAAACAGTCAATCAAACTCAAAGAAGTAGAGAACAGAACAGTGGTTACCAGGAGCCAGGGAGAAGGGGAAATGGGAATTGTTCAACTGATAAAAGGTCTCAGTTATGCAAGATGAATCTGTTGTAGAGAGTTACTATGTTTATTATCCATCTAAGAAATTGGCTAAGGGCAGCACCTGTGGCTCAGTGGGTAGGGCACAGGCCCTATATACCGAGGGTGGCAGGATCAAGCCTGGCCCTGGCCAGCTAAAACAACAATAACAACTGCAACCAAAAATAGCCAGGTGTTGTGGTGGGTGCCTGTAGTCACAGCTACCAGGGAGGCTGAGGCAAGAGAATCACTTAAACCCAAGAGTTGGAGGTTGCTGTGAGCTGTAATGCCACAGCATTCTACTGAGGCACAAAGTGAGGCTGTCTCAAAAAAAAAAAGAAAGAAAAGAAAAAGAAATTGGCTAAGAGAATAGATTTCAGGTTAATTTTTTCTTACCTCATACATAACAAAAGGATATAAGAAAACTTTTAGATGTCGTGGATGTCTATTATGTTGATTGTAGCAATGGTTTCATGGATGTATGCATGTGTATGTATGCCCAAATTCAAACTGTAAATGGAAAATTTGTACAGCTTACTATATATCAGTTACAACTCAATAACGTTTTTATGAAAATAAAAATGAAGCTGAGATAAAGACATTTTCAGATAAAATAAAATTAAAAGACTATGATCAGAATATTTTTTGCTACTTTAAATACAGAAGTTCTTCAGGCTGGAAGAAAATCATATCAAATGAAACTCAGAACCTATCAGAAAGGAAGAAAAAGTATTAGAAGTAAAAGATTTTATTCTTATTTTGCTCTTCTCCTCATTTTTTATAAACTATATAACTGTTTAAAGCAAAAATTGCAAGATTGTTTTATGAGATTTATCACAAACATTTGCTTAAAAACATAAAAGATGGGGGATAGCATTGCTAGATTTGTACAATTTATACCAAGTGGTGGGCTGTTAACTGTACGTATGTAACAGTGGAAGAGAAGTTTTAACGTAACTCGTTCCATTTTGCTTTTGACACCGGCAGGAATATATTTTAGGTTAAAACCTTCTACTTAGCTCTGCACCTAGGCCAGAAGAAAGGTGATAACCATCTCTTTCCCAAAACTAAGTCCCAGGGAGTATACTTTAGGAAAGTACACACACAAGTAATAATGCTATGCTAAATATTTATAGGACTATCATAACCTGGCCTACTCTTTCAAATTCATTGAGCAATTTTACAACTTCTTCAGTCCCTCACTGACACCCAGATATCTACAGTCCTTGGTTACCTCCTGCAATATCCCTCACCCTTAAACATAAAAAGAAGCCCCAAATTCACACTTACTTAAGGTGGTTCTTTGGGACATTATTCTGTCATCTTCTGTTTCCTGGTTCTCCAAATAAAAGTAACTTCCCTTGCCCCAACACCTTGTCTCTCAATCTATTGGCTATCCTATACTGAGTGGTAAAAACTTGGGCTCCATTTCAGGTGTGAAAACTTAAGGATTTTTTACTGTTATTCACAAAGTAGCCACTGAAATAATAATTCAAAGAAGTATAATTTAAAAATCAATAATAAAATTAAAATATAATAAGATTCTGAAAAAATATTCAATAATTCTCCCCCCAAAAAGGCCAGAAAAAAAAACAGAATTAAAAAAAATAGAGCACATAAGTTGAAAATGTCAATAGAAAAGAACTCAAAGTCCATAAAAACTTAAAGGAGTTTATTCTGAGCTGAATATGTAAGACCATGGCCAGAAAAGCCACACCCAAGAAACCTTGAGCAAGTGGTCTCACTTAGGTTATGGTTTGGCTTTATATATTTTAGGGAGCAGGAATTATGCATGTCATCGATCAATACATGGGAGACATGTATTGATTTGACCTGAAAATGCAGGACTTTTCAAAACCAGGGATTACAGGTTATAGGTGAGCTTAAAGATTCTTTGATATGTTAATTGATTAAAAAAAATAAGCTTTGTCTAAAGTCTCAGAATGTTTTAAATTAAGATAATGAAATCTGCTAATCAGAGACAAGCTGCTGTACTGCTGGACATGAGACTCAAGTGATCTGTTAAGTAAACTGATGACCTGCAGGTGTGCTTTAACCTTTGCCTTACATAGTCCTTAGCCTGTTAATGATTTTGTATCTTATTGTTAGCAAAAATATAACTCCCAAAGGGATAGGGCATAATTAGCCATGTCTGACCTCTCTTCTTCTCATGGCCATCAACTCTGGTTTGGGATTTTCTTGGGGTTCCCTTGACCAAGAGAGGGTCCATTCAGTCACTAGAGGGCTTCAGATTTTATTTTAGTTTATTAAAATAAATAATAAGATAGTAGATCTAATCACAACCACACCTGTAATTACACTAGACATTGATTCAATACTCCAATTAAAAGGAAAGGATGTCAGAGTGTTTTTTTTTTTCTTTTAAATATGGTCAAATGCCAATGCTATCTACAGAAGATACACTTTAAATAAAAAGACACATATGGACTGGAAGTAAATGCTTGGAGAAAATGTATCAGATAAACAGTAATTTAAGAAGGCTGAAGCCTTAATCCCAGCACTTTGGGAGGTGTAGGCAAAAGGATTGCTTCACACCAGGAGTTCTTCTCTACAATAAATTTAACAGTTGGTTGGGAGGCTAAGGCAGGAGGACCCCTTGAGGCCAGAAGGTCAAGGCTACAGTGAGCTATGATCAGAGTCACTGCACTCAAGCCTAGCTAATCCTGCCTCATAAATAAATAAACAAACAAGACTGAATTAACTAGCTTTTGGATGCCTGTCTGTGAAAGTACTGTCCCAACCAGATGGTATCCTGTCTTCAGTAGTTGACGTATGAAGTCATGAGGTCAAACAGGATGGTAACATCCTGGCTCACTGGTTGAACCTTGAATTGTATGTAATATGTAGAAAAAGTCAATTTCCAGGTGAGATAAATTGTTTATACAAGTTGTGTGGTATTAACTGTGAATACACATTAACTAAGTCATATTTTTACAGGATAGAAAAATAGTCATGGATTAATTATTCCCAGAATTACAGAGTAAAGCAAATGCCTCATTCACCTTACCCCAACTCCAGATTCATGGCTAGAAAAACCTACCTGTGGTTCCACAGGTATTAACTCAAGCTTCCACCATCCACTAGTGGCCACCATTCCCAGTTAACAAGGGTTACTGCTCTAGCCTAGCTACAAAGTTCCAACCAGAGTTTGTCCCAAAAAACTGAAACAACAGAAACTGAAATAGAAGCAAGGGCATTAACAAGACTCTGTATGATCAGTAATTGATTCAAAAATTTTTAGTTACTGGAGCTGTGTTTGATACAGAGGTCTGCCTGGGTTAATTCAGTCCAAGAGTTGGCTGATCCAAGAAAAAAAAAAGAGTGATTACAAGTACTTTATTGGTATAGTCAGATAGGTGTCAGCCCTTGAGCTGTGGTTACAGAATACTGAAGAAAGATGGAGGCTGCTATGAAAATCATAACTTCAAGATTCAAATCAGTATTCACATGTACATAGTAAAGCATTCCTTTGAAATTGGACATTGTGGAGTTGAAGTTAATTTCTAAAAGTTAAGTCCATAAATACATATGACCACTTACATTCTAAAACTTTTGACTTTAAATGTTAAAAGTATTTGGTATTTGTAAAATGATGATGTTGGGAAGCTTCCTATTAAATTGCTTAGGTTATTTCAGTTTGTACAGGGCAAGCTATTTTTTCCTTCTTTTCTAATTATAAACATAACATGGTCTCATGTTCTCATTGTAGATAATCTGAACACTGCAAAAGTGTCAAAAAGCAGAAAAATCTCCCCAAATTCTGCCATCCAGAGGCAATAACATTGTTCATTTAGGTATATTGTCTTCTCATCTTTTTATTTACATTTTAAATGCAAGTAAGGAGGGGGAGGAGCCAAGATGGCAGTCTGTAGCCAGCTTTCTGCAGACGCTCCCATCCAGAAGGAGAGTTGAAGGACAGAAATTTAGCAGGAAGGCCGACGGTTTGGAACTGAACCAAAAGAGAAGGTCGAAGAACGCACATCATCCCTGCTGGAGTGACCTACGACCCCAAGGATACAAATAAAAGGTACAGAGCACATCACCAAGTGGACGGGAGTCCCCTTCCCCATGAGAGCAGCTGGCACTACACACCATGCCTCCATACAAACAAGCGAGCAGAGTTCAGATGTCCTCCCACTCTACCCCACAGGAGAGACCTTCTAAAATCTGGACCTCCTTCCCCTACTAGGGTGCCATGGCACTTTCCTGCCAGGCATAAAACTGTATAAAAAATGCATATATTCTCTACCCGCAAGTTGGAACTCCCAGCACTCCCCTCCACTCTCACCCTGAGATCTGGAGGTCTGTCCCCCATGGAGTCCAGATTCTTGGACACTTTCTCGAGGGGTGTGGACAGGGCATGGGCTATACTGGTCTGTGCTGTTTTCCGGATTGGGAGTGGTGAGAGGAATAGTGAGACGAGAGGTGGCCAAAGCGGAGAGGCAGTCCCCTGAGGCACCAAGCGGCAGCGGCAGCGCTGAGAAAGCTTTCCTAAAGTTCGGCCGCACCGGTCCCTCAGGGGATGACAGCTGAGACAAAGGGCTGAAGCTCATAGACTGAGTCAGGACTATTAGCAGC
>CAUYRH010003276.1:0-42567 GCA_963574655.1 Perodicticus potto
ACAGAGACTCAAGCTGTCACCCTGGATAGAGTGCCGTGGCATCACAGCTCACAGCAACCTCCAATTCCTGGGCTCAAGCGAGTCTCCTGCCTCTGCCTCCCAAGTAGCTGGGACTACAGGCGCCCGCCACAACGCCCGGCCATTTCTTCTATGTTCTTATTTCACATGCCCAGGGGTGCACACACATGTCACACGCATGCACACACACAGTTGAGACACCATGCGAAGGAATCGTAACACAGATAGCGATAAAGGCATTTATTTCTATAAATAGGTGATAGGGTGTAGTGATATTACTCTGTTACCACTGAATTCTTTCTTCCTTTGGTGAGAGCTTGGGCATCGAATCATGCCAGAACCATCTTCCTGTTTAGTATAATCAGTAGGTCTTCTTTACTTTATGCCTCTGTCTCAAACTAGATTCCAATAGCTGCTAGGGGACCAACCAAAGCTAACCTGTGAGTAAGTTTAAGTAGGATAGTTGCTCATAAGTGGGCACTCGTGGTCACAGCATTGCAAAATAAAGAAGAGGGTGTTATTGTTATAGTACCTGCAGGAAAAATGGTAGCCCATGCAGTGTAAAGGCTCTGTCCCCCTCACTGAATAATAGAAAGTAAAGCTGTAATTGTAACTGAGGTTGCCTTTGGGCCAGTGGACTGTTCATTCAACTATCATCTATCCCGAGTCACACTCTATCGCTCATTGACTGCTTAGCCTGCCCTCATCAGTGAGAACCCATCAGGGAACAACTAAAGATTTTAATGTCCAGGGCTATTATGATTCTAGAGTGACACTTTCTCCAGTGGCAAAATAAAACTTTCTTCATATGTGTCCTAAAATAGTTAGTGAGTTTAATTGTAAGCTACTTTGAATTTCTCATCAAAGTGATCCTTACTAATCTAAGTAAATTCTCCCTTTGTTGAGATTAATTCTTACAGCAGTTAATCCATGAGAACCCAAAGAATATTCCTCGTGAGATGGTTCATGGCCACACTTTTACCAAAAGCTCTAAGGGAGAACCTCAGGCTACCACATTAAGTTCTGGTGCCATCTTGCTTAGCTGTTCTGTTGAATTTACTTGAGATTGTCTGTTTAAGATGAACAAGGAGATGGTTAGCATTGCGGGGGTCAAACATTTTAACATACGTTGCCATTGAGCCTCTTCTGGCTGCTGGTAGTGCAGTGGAGGTAGAGAGATACTGACCCTCCCCATCCCAAGCGTGATTCTGCCCGGGAGCCTGTTAGAAATGTGGACTCTCAAGCTCCACCTCGAAACAACTGGATTACGATGTGCATTTAGCCAGATCTGGAGACTCCTACGGAGGGTGAAGTTAGACAGGCACTGCTGGAAACAGTCTGAAGTCTGCTCCGATCATCTCAGCCTCGGTGCTTGGATAGTCATGGTCTTTCCTCTGCCAGCCCAGCCTCTCTGGCAGGCTCTGCATTCAGACCTTAAGCTACTTCTGTGCCTGGTCTATACCTCGCACAGGGGCAAAGCTGAACCTTAGACTTCTGTTCAGCTGAGCCGCCGGCTGCATGGCCCCTGCCTTTGACATAGGCCGGTGCTCTTTCCACTGCGCTGTGCTGCCCCGATGGCCGGCGCACAGACTGCCACAGTGTTTGAGCTGGTTAGCAGGACATCGTGGCTGTAACTGTTCCGTGAAGCACAGTGTGTTCATTCAACTGGCAAAGGAGTCTGAGCAGGTTGAATATTAAATGAGTCACTTCCATTGTGAAAACCATCATGCTTTTAACATCTTTATTTTGTTTTCATTAATACTTACTAGGTTAGAGGTGCGTGCAGTAGTGAGCTGGGATCTGCCTGCCTATCAATCCCATTTGTGATTTCTGTGGCACACAGCCTTTGAGGTCAGACTTCATGGGATGTAAAATATTGCCAGGAACCCCAGAAACAAGAGAGCTCTTTCCTTATGACACTTCATGTTGAATTATTTATCTAAATAATGAGGACAAACGTTTTTAATTTTGTTAACCCATATTTTGCTAATAAAAGAGTTATTAAGAACTCCAACTCAAGGAAAAATGACAAAAGATGATTCCTGCAGTCAGGGGATCACCTTCCGTAAGTCTCACTTGAGGTTTGCTTCCTGCACAGTGAGACGTGGCCGTGAATTCTGAGACATTCATCTTGTTTCGAAAGGCTGTGTGCTGCACTTGGGCCAAAGTTGCTATGGAGCAATAGAGACCTCCCAATCAGGAAAGAAAGGATGGGTTTTCTGGGGAGGAGAGGGATGCCCAGGTACAGAAGGGGTGGTTCAAAGGAGCCCAGCCATGAAAAAAGGAAAATTTTATCTACTGACATGCCTTAGAATTGCCAGTATATGTTGATTGTAAGATGACTGGCATTCAGCCACTTTTATTCTTGTTTTTAAATCTCTAAAGACAATGGCACCCACTTAGTGCCTGCCCTTGGGGCAATATGCCTCACTACCACCTCTTCCTTTCCTTGGGATGACGCCCTGGCAGAGGCATCTTCACAAGTTTTAAGAGGTTACAGGTAATCGTCGTAATTGGTGTCTCAAACCCATGGTCTCAGGCAAAAGCAAGAAATGATTGGGACATTTGAGCCATAAGTTAACAGTCTTCTTCTGATGCCTTTACTTTGGGATTATGGGGTTTGACATTTACATTATTTTGGCTGGTGTAGTAGGCAAAATATGTACAATATAAACTCTTGCCAGAAATGTCCACACCCTAATCTCCTGAATGGATGAGGATATACATGGAAGAGGGGAGTAAAGACGGCAATGGGATGAAAGTGCCGAACAGCAGGTGGGAAGAGCATCCTGCTTTACAAAAGCACATGTGCCCAATGTATTCCAAGGGGTCTTTAAAAGTGGAAAAAGGAAGCAGAAGGAAACAGTCAGAGCCACAGCTGAGGGAGGATGGTTAGAGAACTGTCATTCTCGCTGGAAATGAAAGGGGCCTTCAGCTGCTGCTTCCTCTGGGCTGCCCCTGTCTTGAGCTGCAAAGGTCAAGGGAATGGAGTGTTCAGAAGTAAAACAATCCACTTGACACCTTGAGATGAGCTCAGTGAGACCCACTCAGATTTCCGCCCTACAGAAATGTGAGATAATCAGCTTGCATTTTTGGAGGCTATAAGTTTAATAATATCGATAACTTAACGGTAGCAATAGAAAACTAATACAGTCAGTAATGTAAAAATTGGTAGAGTATTTAGAGCCTGATAGAGCAAAGTTCTGGCTTTGCATCTAACTAGGAGTGGGCCCTGGTAAATTTCCTCAGCCTCGCTTCATCCCTAGCATGTCTGTAATAATCCTCACCTTACCAGGTGGTTGAGATTTAAATCAGAAGGCGCATGTCACACGTCTGGGATAAGGCCTGTCACATTGAGGCCACTTAAACATATTCATTTTGTTTTTATTCCTTTCTGCTTGCACAATCTGGTGGTCCTCTTAGTGACTGGCTCTGCGTCACACGGTTCCCACTAACTGGCCGTGCTGATGGCAGGCATTCCTGGACGCTGTGTTCCTCTGTGGGCCATGTCGTCATCTGTCAGTCCCTAGGGTTCCTTTAATGCTGGGTGGTTTTAGACGATCTGGTAGATGGCCTTGGAGGACACATCATGAATGCTCATGTGTTTTGGCGAATGACAAACTGTTTCTCCTACACCTTTGTCTTCGTACATTCCACTCCGCTGCTTCAAACTGACCGAGTAGATCCATTGAGAGGGGCGCACTAATTTACTTGATTAGATATTTGTCAATATTTTTTAGGAAAAGTGAGGTGTCAGTCGACTGTATCATTATGTGCCCTTCCTAACAAAAAGCGTTGCGAATGAGCCTGAATACTTTTATCAGGATGTATTATTATATAGTAACAATTTTTTCTCTTTGCCCTTTAAATAAGAGAAATCTCTTCTATAGATATTCCCTTTAAAACTCTTTTAACAAAGGAGAAAGTATCTGTAATTGCCCCAGAGACTTCAAAATGATCTTGACTGCCTCCGTGGCCAAATTATCATATTAATTTGAGCTTTATGACACTTCTGGTTCACTCTCTCTGTTCTGTACTGAAAAACAAAGCCTGTACTTCTTGAGCAAACATAGGAAGCAGCTAGGATGTCCCAGTTCATCTTTTCAGTTTCACCCTACCCCAAGTAGCCACACAAAGCTGAGAGCAGCCAACACATAGTGCTTTCAACTCTATTTTCATTAGCGCCCTATGAACAACCAAATTTCCAGACTCTGTAGAATTTCCTAACCAAAACAGCTATAGGGATGGTGTCTCTCTTAAAACAGGTACAAGCATTTCTTATTCCTGATTTCCTAAGAGTCCTCTGTTAGTGAGTATAAGAATGGTGATTTGACCCTACTTGCATCCTAACAAGTCTGTTACGTGAATGCTGGCAGAAGACACAAGACTCCGGGATCCGAGATGAAGGATAGAGTGTGGCTATCGTGATAGCAGGATATTCAGCACTATGCCAGTTCCCTAGATCTTACTTCCCACAGGTTAAAGGAAAGAAAACTAGACTACACCAACTTATAATATAGTAGGAAGGTGAGAGCTGAGTTTAGCAAGTCCAAAAATCTTATATGGAGCAGAAAGCTTACTGCTGATCTTTGCTGCAGAGAAATACTTTATTGTTGTATACTGTACAGTTACAAAAGAACTCTTTCTTCTATATGGTGACATTATCTCTATCTTCCAATGGATGTTGACTGTACAAACATTCTTGAAACAACAGCCTGGAACAGAGGTATGAGATCTTCTGTGCACAAGATGTGCAGAAGCAGGAGAGGCCAGAAAGAATTCTCTCCCTGCAGAGGGTTTCTTAGATGTAAATAAATAATTTCTTATGTTGCTGAGAATGGTGCATTGTGAAGCATTACCATAGGTATATAAGAGAAGGATTTGCTTCATGTTCCCAGAAGAGCACAGGTTTCAGTTCTGTAATCAACCTGTTTAGATCAACCAGATTAAAATGTAAAGCATTTAAAAAAAATACCACAAATACGTGTATTTAGCTGGGCAGGTTATAGGGATGGGGAGGGCAGAGGGGAGATTGTGTGACCTCATATGAAAGCCTTACCTTTTCTCTTGTACTTTGCTACCCATTTCAGGGTTGCAACCCCTTTTTAACAATGAAAATACCGGTGGCGCCTGTGGCTCAAAGGAGTAGGGCACCGGCCCCATATGCCAGAGGTGGTGGGTTCAAACCCAGCCCCGGCTAAAAACCACAAAACCAACCAACCAAACAACAACAACAACAACAAAACAATGAAAATACCTTGCAGCATTAGGAGGGTTGAGAACTACTGGTCTAGAGAGACTCTTAGAATGAGAGGCAGTCAAGAAAGCTTCCAGAGGCTGAAGTTGTCAAATTTTATCAGACCTGGTTTGGGAGCACCACACAATCAGGTCTTCAGCCAACAGGGTCCTTGGTAGCCAGACTGGCCCCCTTGCTGTTTCTGGAACATACGAGATCTGGACCCACTTCAGGCCCTCTGTGTTGGTGCTTGGGTGTGATATGTACGTTCTTCCTCCAGGTCCCCCGGGGTCCCCACTTCCTTCAAGCCTTTGTCAAATGTCACCTGTCTGTGCCGCACCCTGAACCGCAGTCACCTGCACAAGCACATGACACCGCTCGCACACACACAGGGCTTTCAACGCAACACACCTGCCCTGCTCTGTTTTAGCACCTTCCAACACGCCGTCTCATGTATTTACAGAATGTACGCTCCACAGGCAGAGATGACTGTCTGCTTTATTTCTTGGTATTTCCTGACAGCCAAATCAGTGCCTGGTTGTGTATGTAAAGAAATATTTTGAATAAATAGTTGCTGAATCGTGCATGGAGGAATGTTAGTATCGACATTGTTGTTATTTGCCTTGCTCTTTGGAAGACAGGCCCTACCCATTTGAGGTTCTGTTTCAGGACAGCAAGGCTGGGTTGGAGCCTCTCTTTGCGGGTGTTAAATAATAACAAATGAACGGAACACAGCGGCGGTGACCCCGCTGATGATGAGAATGAATCACATTGATTTAGAGCTTCTCTTCTACCTTTTCTGTGTGGGCGTGGGTCTGTGGAATTCCCCTCAGTGTCAGAGTGATGGATTATCCCCATTCCTTCTAGGAAAATGGCTATTCCATCTTCATGTGGGCTTTTAGAAATGAAAAATAACACCTGCTACAATCAACTTTTAATTATCTACACTAATGGAGTGCTGATGCTAAAGAAATAATCCCCAAATCATTTACATTGGACTTCAGGATGCAACCCGGGGCTCGTATTCAAGAGAGCACATTAAAACGTCAGAAGCAGCCTGGGATGGGAACCCCAACCCTGGGAGATGGGGAACTGGGTCTGGTAGAGGCTCAGTGTTTGGGCTTGAATTGTGTTCTCCCAGCCCCCAGGAACTCAGAAAGTGACCTCATTTGGAGACAGCGTCTTGATAAAGGTAATCAAGTAAAGATGAGGACGTCTGGGTGGGACCTGATCCAATATGAGTAGCATTTTTATAAAAAGGAGAAATTTAGTCTGAGACACACGTGCAGAAAGCATGCCATGTAAGGCCTGGAGTCACGTCGCTACAAGACCAGGAACCGCAGATGCTGCAGAGGGGCCTGGAACGGGCTGGGCTTCCCCAGCCCCCCAGAGGAAGCGGGCCCTATACACGCCTGATCTTGGATTTCCAGCCTCCAGGACAGAAATTTCTGTCGTTTGAGCCCCGCGTTCACGGTGCTGTGTTGTGACAGCCCTCGGATGTCAGTGTGCTCGGGGACTCGCCTCTTTGGTGTTCGTGTGGCCTGCAGTCCCTTCTCATGTTCCAGCCTCTGTGTCCTGATTTCCTTCTGAAGCGGAAAGCAAGCCCCTTGCTGGTTGAGGGCTCTGTGATGAGAGTTTCTGATGAGAAATCTCCATCGCCCTGCTTGGCCCAGTGTGGCAGTAACCCCTCCCACCGTGGCATCCTCTGCATTAGGTACTGACCCTACGAGAGAGCTTCATGCACCCTCTGAAAAGCAGATAAAATGCACGCAGAAATGCCTTTCTTCAGATTTAAGAGTTTACATTTTACCCATCTCTGGAAAACTCCCAGAGTTTTAACTGTTTTTTTTTTTTTGAGACAGAGCCTCAAGCTGTCACCCCGGATAGAGTGCCATGGCATCACAGCTCACAGCAACCTCCAATTCCTGGGCTCAGGTGAATCTCCTGCCTCCGCCTCCCAAGTAGCTGGGACTACAGGCGCCCGCCACAACGCTTGGCCATTTTTTGGTTGCAGCCGTCATTGTTGTTTGGCAGGCACCGTGTGGTCACAGTGCGGCTATAACTTTACTTTTCCCGGTGCCACAGCATTCAAAACTGCCACCCTCACGGAGCGCTTCCCATTGCTTTGTTTAATATTTGGAGTAAATGCGGGTGGTGCATGTAGGGTTTGCCCCCAAAATGTAAAAACAAAGGGTCATACCAGTGGAGAATTCTGCTGCAAAGATTCGTATTTGGGACACATGTTTAAAATAGTCCCCTCCTTTGAGGGTTAGCTTCTCTCTGTACTTCTTTGAATAAAGATGTACTGCCCGATAGATGATGCCTCAGGTATGGGAGTTACTCTCCAGAGGAAAAGACACCCCGAGACAGTTGTTTACTGAAAGAACACGTTTCCGAATGTTCTGATAAAGTCACTGACGATGAGCGTAGCTCATTTCTGGGAATGAACTAGAAGGGCCGGTTTATCTATGTATAAATCATTTAATACCATCCACTGCTGCTTCAGTGGCACTTTACCATCATCACTGCTGTTATCAACAGTGTTTCCAGTCACACGTCGGACTTGGAGAGATTATTTCTCTGGGTACCAGGATTTTCTGGTAAGAAAGCATCATAAGCCCCGGAGCTCCAAAAATAGGTCCGCACCAAAGCTCGTGGGGTCTGGCACCCAGTCAAAGCCTGTTTGTACCTGACGTAATTCTCACATATTGACTTGTTTGGTTTACCAATTCACATTAGAAGCCAGCAGTACAGAACAAGAATCAGAAAATCTATTAAAAGGAAATGAAAGAAGAAAAGGCATAACAATAGCAGGGCATTAAGCGTGGTCACAGACAACCTTCAGAACCACAGTGGTCTTTGAGAGCGTCCGCTGGCAGCACGCGGTCCCTGAGAGTTATGACTATGACCTTGAAATCCTAGGACAGGCATTGAATATTATGTTTCACAAGGTAGAGAACTGTGTTGAATATTTATGAAAGATATTGTACAAAAGCCGTTGATTTGATTTTAATATTGCCAGTTAAGAAGTGGATTAGAGGATTCTTGAACAACTTGGTGATTTGAAAGTCCTTATTCTCTGGTAATACCAGATGAGAATTTTCATGTTAGTGCCTGTACAAAGAATATACAATAAAAACAATGAGTGTGTGTGTGTGTATGGGTGTGTGTGAGTGTGTGAGTATATGTGAGTGTGTGAGTCTGTGTATGAGTGTGTATGTGTGAAAGTGTGTGTGTGAGTGTATGTATGTGTATGGGTGAGTGTGTGTATGCATGAATGTATATATGAGTGTGTATGGGTGAGTGTATGTATGAGTGTGTATGGGTGAGTGGGTGAGTGTATATATGAGTGTGTATGGGTGAATGTATGTGTGTGAGTGTATATATGAGTGTGTATGTGTTTGTGAGTGTATGAGTGTGTATGGGTGAGTGTGTATGCATGAGTATATATGAATGTGTATGGGTGAGTGTATGTATGAGTATATGGGTGAGTGTGTGTATGTGTGTGAGTGTATATATGAGTGTGTATGGGTGTGTGTATGTATGAGTGTATATGAGTGTGTATGGGTGTGTGTATGCGTGAGTGTATATATGAATGTGTATGAGTGAGTGTATGTATGAGTGTATATGGGTGAGTGTGTATGTGTCTATGAGAGTGTGTGTATGAGCGTGTGTGTGTGTGTGTGTGTTAGTGTATGTGTTGGAAAGTATAGTTGGACGATATACACACTTTGAGTGTATTAAACACATTTTGGGGTGCCTGTTGTGTGCCTTGCATTGGCTGTGCTCTGAGCAGTCGTGTTGACCGAGACGAACTCCCTGGTGTGAGGAGCTCCCAGTCCCAAAGCAGCGGTGGCAGGAGGTAGGGCCATCCTGCAAACGTGGCGGTAGAGAGGGGTGGGGGAGGAGGCGCTCTCCATTGTGGTGGGGAGCCTTGCTGATGAAAGACAACTTTCCTTGTCTATTCTTAAAAGTTTAAATGTACGATAACTGGCTTGGTGCCTGTGGCTCAAGTGGCTAAGGCTCCAGCCACGTACACCTGAGTTGGCGGGTTCGAATCCAGCCCGGGCCTGCCAAACAACAATGACAGCTGCAACCAAAAAATGGCCGGGCGTTGTGGCGCCTATAGTCCCAGCTACTTGGGAGGCGGAGGCAGGAGACTCACTTGAGCCCAGGAATTGGAGGTTGCTGTGAGCTGTGATGCCATGGCACTCTATCCGGGGTGACAGCTTGAGGCTCTGTCTCAAAAAAAAAAAAAAATGTACGATAACTGATGTAAATAGAAAACTAAACAAAAATGAGAATGCAAGACCGCACAATTCATACAATAAATCCAGTCTCTGACTCGGTTGGGGGTTAGCAAAAGCAGATGTTTGTCCTGCACAGCCCTGGGCACGGAGAGGGAGGGAGGTTTCACTAAAGTCTTAGTTTCCAAATGATAGATGCCAACAAGGAAATAGTTTAAAATTCCAAGAAGGGTTTTCATCTTTCATTCCATTATAGAGTGATGGCTTTTTCAAAAATATTCCAGTAAAGCCTAGGACGTTAAGCCGTGTGTCTCAAGAAACAGACTCAGGGGAAGTGCCTGTACTCAGTGGTTACAGCGCCAGGCACATACACCTAGGGTGGTGGGTTCTAACCCAGCCTGGGCCAGCTAAACAGCAATGACAACTATAACCAAATAATAGCTGGGCATTGTGGTGGGCGCCTGTAGTCCCAGCTACCTGGGAGGCTGAGGCAAGAGAATTGCTTAAGCCCTAGAGTTTGAGGTTGAGGTTGCTGTGAGCTGTGACACCACTGCACTCTATCCTGGGCAACATAGTGAGACTCTGTCTCAAGAAAAACAAAACAAACAAATGAATAAAAAAGAAACAGACCCAAAGTCTGCGAACCAGAGGCATATTTGTAGGCTTCTTATTTTCTAGCATAGTATTATTTTCTTTCTTTTTTTTTTTTTATTTGCTTACTCCCTTGAGTTTTTTAGAATGAAATTGCTAGATTCTGAAGCAGGTTTTTCACTAGGCATATGAGCCGAACGTTCTTTCTCAAAGGGAAGAAAAAAAAAAACATCACAACCTTCTATAAATTTTCTTGTTCACAGGCATGGACAAGCTGATCTGCTATCAGCGTCTCGTTTATCCACCCCTGGGAGGCTGCTTTGAGGTCATTGCTTCCCTCTCTCGGTTAAAAGCTGACTCAGCAACCTACAGGGCCAGCCTGGGCGTAATATGCCTTGTGGATTCTAGGCCTTGGGCAAGGTTTATTACCTTTGAGGACTCAGCTTCTTTCCCCGGGAAGTGAGAACTTGTATCACAACACCTGTGAGGTTCCTTTCACTTTTAACCTTTCAGAAGTGTAAAAAGTCACACAGACATCAACATCTGGGATACAGAGATTGTTGGCTTTTTGTCTAACTTTGGATCAGTCATTTCAGCTACACAAACTGCAGAGTGGGGGCTGGCCCAGAACCAAGACATAGAACTTCTTTCCTAATATTTGATGCTTTTCTAAATTGGACGGGCGGAGCCCTCTGACATTTGAGCAGAAAATTGCAAATGTTTGTTCTAACGCTTGGCCAAATCCCAGGAAAGTATCCTCACCTGCCACTTCTGGGGACATTTCCTCTGTACTTCTAGATCGTTAAGTGAGAGTGTGCATGCTCACCCCATGCACCCCATCCGGATTCTCCCGAGGATGAATGAATATTCCCCTGCCAAATATTTCCATGAGGATTTGGGCAGTATTTTGGCAGAATGAACAGTGCTCATATTTACACTTTTTGGCAACAGCGTTGTTCCATCATCCTGTGTTTGGTGAAGGACATTGTTTTCTAATCAAGATAACTCAGCTATCCTTAGGGAGATAGTTAACATAGCAATTGCCTGAAAATGTCAAGTTTTTGTAATGCATCTTTCTCTAGCATCAAGAAATTTAGGTCAAGTTAAAAGAAGGGATAGAAACATTTACTGTGCCTCCTTAAAATTGTACAGATTATGTCCTTTGATGTTTACACAGATTTTCTGAGGTCAGTATTAGACCAATGCTCTAGTTAGTTAAGCAAGTTGAAATTAGTGAATGACAGGGCTTTCTCATTCAAGCCTCTGATTTCCCATGAGTCACATTGCTTTGCTAAAGAGAGATGAAGAATTTGAAGATAAAGAAGGAAAATGGTCATTTACTGACTATGTTTCTGAAAGTTTATATGTGTATACGTATACATATATATGTATATCTTACTTAATTCTTACAAAAACCCAGCTTCCCTTTTATCATGTCAACATTGTGTCACAACTTATATTAGTATTTACACTGTAAGAATTGAAAATATTGTTTATGCCAAACCACGTGGACTACGACCGCTACACTTTCATAGAACAAGCCTTCGTTATTTTCTGGAATTAATGATTGCTTCAGATTTTTGTCTGGTTTTCTATAAACCTCTTGATATTTTCCTATTTGCCCTAAATTCTACTGTTGCGTTACTTTTCACGACCACGTCTTCCCCCCATCTCTCCCCGGCTCCCACTCTAATTTTGACTCGATGCCTCTCACGTGCTCTGCAAAGCTGTGGCCCTGTTAATTTCCCCATTTATCCCATTGAGACTGGATTTCACGATTATCCTGTTTCCAGATCTCATGCCCTCCTCTTCCTTGTTTTATTCTCCCATCAGCACATTCTCTAGTAACTTCCAAATACGCATACGCAAGATACAAACTTTTCGACCTTGCTTGTTGGAAAATGTTTTTTTGTTGCGGGAGCCTAAAGGAGGTTTCCAGAAATCCTTTCCCCTCCACCACCTCCCCTCCTGAGATAAAGACACAAAGGATCTGGCTATCCACCCTCCCCCAGAAGTTCTGCCAAAAGACCCTAACCTGACTGGCGACCGTGGAATGTGCCCACCCCCATATAGAAGTGGCCTCCAACTGCCTGTCCCCCAACTCCGACGCCATCTTTGCCCTGCTGGGCCGGTCACCTCCTTACTCCTAATCCTCTGTACTTCTTTTGCTCTCTGAAAACTTTGGATGTTCTTTTATCCCAAACGTTCTGAGATTTAATAATGTTTTTATTCTCTCCTGGCTGTAAGCATGTAGTGGGCCCATTGGGGAATTTTCTTGTCCTGTTTTTTTAAAATAATTTCCTCCATATGATTTTCTATTATTTTTACCTGCTGGGATTCCCATGAGTTTGACTTTGGGTATTATGAACAAATCGTTTCTCGCCTGTCTTTCTAAAATGTCTTCTTGGATTAAATTCTTAGAAGCCGTCTCAACTTTGCATTTCATAGCTTCCCTCGGTATTTTTACTGGAGATATTTAATTTTGAAGAATGCCTCTGTTGCGCTGTCAGTGTTCACATAATGCACTGTTCCTGCTTCAGAGGCCACATCTTGCCTTTACCTCCGAGGGGTTTTGGTTGATGTTGTCTTCATTTTCTATCAGTTGCTTTCCCCCCTTCTTTGTTCGCTCTCTCCCTTTTATATGGAGGCTCCCGTCCATTTATTGGCCGTCCCTGCTGTCCAGATACCGCTGAGAACCAGACATGGAGACACACACTGGGAGCCCTGTGGATCTGTGGATCGAAGGACTTCCCGACGTCTGGGGCTTCACCCCCGGTGGTCAGCAGGCAGTCTTTCTGATGAGGGGTTCCCAGTGTCAGCAGTATTTCTGGGGACCCTTCACTTCCCGCACTCTGTAACCAGGGAGCTGGCCGTCTCCTCGCTGCCCAGATTCCCAGTAGAGTCTGTCCCCATCCCATCACCTCCCCTCCTTGGTGCCCTTCGCACGTGCTGGGCCTGTTGTGTGAGGTCTGATGCTGCTTTGACTCACTTTCTTCAGAGGTAAAAGCCCCAAGCCCCAGCCTCCTGCGGGGAAGGTGGCAATGCAAACCACCCAGCTGGCCACTAAAAGACAGGAGCCAGGGCGTCTGATTACACCCTACGCAGACTTCGCTCATTCTCCTTTTCTCCCCGCAACATACCCCATACCGCCCGGGAGGAGTGCTGCCTTTGATTCTGAGCCTTTCTCAGATGTTTTCAGGCAAACTGGCCTGGGCCTTGTCTATGTGTCTGTCTGCTGATACCCAAGTCTAGTTGCTCTCTGATTCTGTTAATAATTAATCAGCTATCACTCAGCCGCTTTTCATTTTATCTTCCAAAGATTGTTAAAATTCTTATCCAGTAGTAAGTTTCCTTTTGTTTTCTTTGCCTTATGGGTTCTAATCCTATTGTTCATTTACTATCTTTTTTTTTTTTTTTTTTTTTGGTCAGGAAGAGGGTAGTAAAGTGTGTGGTCCATGCGGGATGTTCAGCCAGAATCCAGCCTGAGTTGCAATTATCCCAGAACAGGTCCAGGATTCTGAAGTTACAGCTCCAGATAGAAGAAAATTTCCTCTTTCTTATGGAAAATAGGAGACAGTTGACATTAGATGCTTCTCCTAGACAGTTTCATAGACTCTGAGTCAAAAGAGTTTGGCAATCATTTATCTCAATCAACCCTTTCTTTGTTGCCTACATTACATACTAACAGGTGATTTTATAATCTTGAATTGAATCTCTGAATCTCTTCAGTGGTGAAGGACCTACTTCCACATGAAATGGTCCGTTCCCTTTCCAAATCCTATGTTTTTCCAAGTTAGAGGGCTTCTAGGGATCCTTAACTCCTAAGGTCTGAGTGTTGTAAATAATAGTGACTTACCAGTTGGCACTGTAAACAGTAAGTGGAAAATTCCAATTTCTTCTCATTTCAATAGACCACAGAAAATGATTACACCTGAATTGGTCAAATATGTCAAACTCAACCGCTTAGATGGCCCTCTGATGTAATTGCCACCCAGGTGGTTTCACCTCAACCCTGTAGCTTCAGTCGAAAAGACGCAACAAAATCAACCTGAATATCACAGTGGCAAGGATGGTTTCTTCAATTTTGCTGAAGATTCTACCTGTTTGATGAGAAATATAGACATGATACTTTCAGAGACTACTCATATGGAACCCTCAGATTTGAAAGGGGCTTTATTTGCTGCATTGCGATTAACATGTTCAGTGTTAATTTCTAGTGGTTGTAGTTAGCTTGAGAAAAATGCAGTTAGCTAAAATCAAAGCAAAGATGAAAGCTCCCATCAGATCTATTGGTTTTTTTATTTAGAGTATGGAATACCAACGTAAAAAAGGTCTTTGTTTCTTTATACTTTGTAATCTAAAGAAAAAAAGAATAAGAGAAGGTGAGAGGGGCCCTTCAAGGTACTTTTAATATAAATAATCGATCAATCACTCAACCTTATGTGACTCTCATGTCACAAGAAATAATTTGGTTCAGTATATCAAATACTGGAATTTGGCTTCTGTCATTGGTTCTGCTGCTGGCTTTGTGACCCTGGCTGCACCCCTGATGTCGCATGTGTTGGTACTCTTGGGAAACTACGAGCAAGGCTGCTCTTTTTACAGGACTACACGGAGAGAAGGAGCAGTTCAAGACAGTAAAACTGGCAACCCCATAGAGAGAAGAAGAAAGAAAGGGAGGTAGGGACTGTAGAGCTTTTAGGGTGCATTTCTATGTATTTAGCACAATTTCTCTAATTCTTTGGTTCTTTCCTATTCCATTTATTCTTTTTTTAAAAAATTTAAATTATTATGGGCACATAATAGTTGTATATCTGTATAGGGTACGTGTGATACAGATTAGAAGGAGTTGGGTGAGTTATCTATGCAGATGTGGAGAGGAAGGCCAGGCCAGCAGGAGGAACAGCAAATGAAAAGGCAGGAGTGGGCGTGGCCTATCGGAAGAACCCCCAGTAGGCAGGTGTGGCTGCGGCTGACTCAGAGGCCAACTCAGTGAGATGGGCGCAAGGTCAGAAAGGTGAGGGAGGAGGGGGATCAAAAATTGCGTTGGGCTTTGTTTGCAAAGGCTCTTGCTGGGTATAAGATGGCAGACCCATTGGGAGAGTCTGTGCAGAGGAGTGACGTGGTCTGACATGTTTAATAAGATTGCTCTAATTATTGTATCATTAACAGGATGGCTTTACATGAATGTATCATTTTACTGAGGCTGTGGGTCAGCACTGATCAATGAAAACCAGAAATTAGGAGCCAATTACATTTATTGTCACAGATAAAGCTCAGGTCAGCTGTATACCAATCAGAGGTTGACAGAGAAGCAAATGACTGAATTTTTTTTGGACTATGGTTTCCTCATTTGCAAACTAGAGATACTTGTATCTATGTAATGAATTACCAGAACTAAATGAGACATAATATTTCTAAAAAGGCCTAAAAAACACCTAAGCTGTTAGAGGATCTTTAAAAGTGTTAACTGTACCCTCAATAAATTGCAAGAATAAATAAATTTAAACCCATTGATATCGACTATGACTAGAATGAAATTTTTAATCATCTTGATAATACTTTTTTTCTTTTGTGCTTCTTTCTTATGGGTTCTAGCTCAAGGAAATTTCACAGAATCCTGTGAATCCCTAACTTAGAAACTGAAACATTTTATGCTATTAAACAAATTTGTTAAACATTTTTTTTTTTTTTTTTTTTGCAGTTTTTGGCTGGGGCTGTGTTTGAACCCACCACCTCCAGCATATGAGGCCAGTGCCCTACTCTGTTGAGCCTCTGGTGCTGCCCTTGTTAAGCATTTTTTAAGATCAGAAATGGGTTCAAAATTACATCTATAGAGATAATAATCAAAGCAGCAGTTTTGTTATGTAAAATACATGAAAACAAATATAAAACAATAATAATGAATTAAATAATATATGGTGTGGAAATAAATGAAATTGTATATAATTTTTAAACACAATTTTGTAGAACAAATAGTTCATCATTTGAGAAAGGGCATGGCTGTATTAAGTAAATCATTGTGAATAGTTTAGCTGCTTAGGGATATACGGGAAGGAAATACACTAAAATGTTAATAAGAATGGTACCTCTGGTATCTTTGGTACAATTTTTTTGTGTTTTACAAATTTTCCTGCATTGATTCTATATTACTTACATTATTAAAAATGAACAATCTGTGTTGTTTAAAGAATCTCCCCCCCACAAAAGAAACTCACCCAGTAACTAGAACATAGGTGGTCAATAGTCATTTTTATTCCAGTGATTCTCTGAACACACATGATCACCATCCAGAAAGTACAACTGTAACTTGATGAGAGATTTGGGACAATGACAAAACTTTTTCAAACAGGAATTTTAGATAAGTAAATGTAATTTTTTTAATGTGAGGAATAAAATGCAGGTGTGTTCACCAAAATCCTGTTGTTTTGCTCCATCACCTTTGTAAAAAGTAGCATGACCTCACCTCCTATATGGCCTGGTTCCTAATAGGCCACAGACTGGCGTGGTCCACGGCCCAGGGGTTGGTAGTAGAGTTAGTGCTGGAGTAATTCACCCTTTGCACTTTGACTGAGGATGTCAAGAGTTCCAATGACTGGCTACTTCCTGAAGATGTGGCTACTATAAACTAATACACACCCACACAAGAGAAAAACTCAGTTCAAGTTCAAGGCGGTGGGAAGGATAAGAGGGAGGGGAATCCGTGTGCTCCCACCTAATGGGCACAATGTATGTGTATAATGACACACCTTCTGGGTGTGGGGACTTTACCTAAAAAATGCAAACACTGTTCCCTAATCATTTGTACCCTCATATTAATCTGAAAACAAACAAACAAACAAACAAAAAAACGTGGACTACTGACCTCAGAGGATTAAAATAGGCATTTCCTGACTGATTAATCAAGACCACTCCCCACTGATGAGAGTTTGAGAAAGAAACAAAACTAAAGAATGAACAAATTAAATGGAATGCAAAAATGTTAGAACTGAAGGTGGTTTCAAAATAACTGGAACCAGTTGTATTGGAAGGTAATGAAAAGCACTTTGTGGTTTATCTCTTTTGGTAGCAAGAGTTCCCAGTTGCCTGTACACCTCTCACCCCATCCTGGAGAGCGTGTGGGATCCCACATTCTTACTGAAGTGTCTTCATTGAAAGGCTCTTGTGAAACCCTCCAAGGTGAATGTTATGCAGGATGTTAATTAGATAACTGTTGGATTATTTTAAAAAGTGGTGGGAAGACATGAAAGAGGAAAATAGAGATTATCTGGGACCAAATTCCTGAATTTTTTAAAAAGGTTTTTTCTTTTTTTCTTAAGCTACAACTCTGGGGGACTACCTAAGAAAGACTGAAGTTTCCTTTTTTGTCCTCATTCTGAATATTGGTAACTGCCCTGTCTGTAGCAACTTGACATTTTTATTGTCCTCAGGACGATGCCTCCCCGTGACCAGACCAGGATTAGGATCTTAATTATTGTGAAAGGAAAATAACTGAACCCAGAGCTTTTTATAATAACCCATCTCCCTGTTAGTCAAGGCATATTACCCGCCTCATTGGTTTCTTCTAAATGTTACGGTGACTCTTTTCTATATGCAATAAATAGATAACAATAATGTGAAAAATGACATTTGTGTTTTAAACTAAATTTCTAAAACATTTTTTAGAGGACGAAAGCCACTAAAACAGGATTTTCTTTGGTGTATGATATTACAGGTAATGTTAAATGTTGCTTTCCAACAAAAATTCAATACTAATATAATTTTTAATGGAACAAAAGTAAAACATGTATTTCCAGATTTTAGATGTTTGAATACCACTGCTTAGTGCCTCCTTTGCTTTTCCATAGGGAATTTGGGTTTCTTCGAGTGCATGAAAACAGGCTTCTACTCTGCCCTGCGAAGCCTCCCTGCCCAGTCCGAAGCTACGACTCTGTTTTTGCCAGTTCATTTGGGAGCAATCTGTTTCCTTCTTAATTTTCAGCAAATCTTACGAATGAAGTTTGATTAAATCTGGTAAAACTATGGAAACATCATAAGAACATATGGGGAGTCTTCCTGTAGTGCCAGTGAGCTATTTCCTCCTAATAACAGATTTTAAAAATCCAATTAGTTTGAAAAAAGAAAACCAAATATCTGACTCAGCACAGCGGGCAATGGTTTATAGGCAATCACTCATGGTGAATAGGGGTGTAGTGGTGAGATCCTTGCTTCTCCAGCCCAATAGAATTATTTTTTACTTGTATTACTTCTAAAGCTTTCTACTGAATTATACTGTGTTAAATAGCAGACATTTCCACTCCCTTTATAGGAAGGAAAATCATGTTTATTCGGCTACTCAAATCCGTCTTTGGCTGTTAAGGGATTAGAGTTGACCTAATGGGAAGACAAACAGATGGTTGAGGAAATGAGACATGATTTTTCACAGGATGGTTAATGCATGAGGAAAGAAGTGCCTAGATGACTAAGTGACACCTGCATGTGCTCATCAAGTTAATTCTTACATGACCCTATTTAGTTTGATTTCCTAACTACACTAGAAAAAGATGAAACAGTTAAGAAATCATTTTTTATCATCAGATGGCAGGTGGAATAAAATTGACAAGTGCAGTCAAGAGGGTGTTAGGAGAAGGGTGATCTCAAACATTGGCAGTGGGATAGTGCTCTAATTTTTTTAAGCTGTTTAACCATGTTAAAATATAATGATTCTATAATAAAATCTGGCCTAAGTAGTATGGTCAATGATGCAGTCAAAGATGAAATATATGACTCCATTGCAGTAGGATTTAGAGTAGGGAAAAAACTAGAAACAACCTAAATATGCAAGAAAAGAGAAGGTGAGGAAATAAGAAATAGAATAAACACAGTGCTAAGTGAAAAATATATGTAATGTTAACCTGAAAAAATATTAATATAGTATAAATACTGGGAAGAATGACTGTCCCTCAAAACACATAATGATGCCTGTAGAGAGCAGGCTGGGAGACGGCAGGGCCCTCCCAGCCTGGGGAACATTCAGAGAATGAACCCCCAACCTCCTCCTTCCCCAAAACAGCCATTCTCCTTTCTTCCTGCTCCCTCTGCCAGAAGTCCCACAGCCCTTTCTTTCTTTGTCTAGTTAACTATGCCCAGATCCTTGAGAGCTCTCCCTTCTTGCTCCTTGTTATATGCTAACAGAGTTAAGTAGTAACCTCTAAGTCACATAGTTCTTTCTTTGTTTTGTTAACTATGCTGGGATCATCATGATCTTTCCCTTCTTGCTTCTTATCCTATGTAAATGAAGTTGAGTAGAAACCATTAACAAGATGGTTTGTCTTTGTTAAAGTTATTTACTAAAGTTATTTCCTATTGTACTGTAAGACCAAGACTATGTCTTTTGTTTATGCTATTTTCCCATGTTGTCTATGCTACCTCTCCCTGTAACCTATAACCTACCTACCCTATAGGTATAACCTACCCTGTAACCCTCTACAGATACCATAAAATAAAGCCGACTATGTGCTTTGGTGCTGGCTGTAGCCTTCAGCTCAGTCAGTCCTCCTGGTCCCATCCTTTGTTTCTGTGTCTTCTCCTGGGCTGTATTTTCCTCATTCCCCACCAATTCCACTTTGGTTTGCGACAATGCCTATGAAATAGTATTTTTGATAATTTTTGTATTTCTGTACATACCTTTCATTATTGTCTGAATTTTCCATAACAAGCAAGCATAGCTTCCTGTAGAAGGGTACAAAATAAACACAGAGATTAAGGTCATGGGCTTGACAGTGAAGGTCTGAGTTTGAATCTGCTATTTACTGACAACATAATTTCAGGGAATTATGTAGCTTCTATTCAGTTTCCTCATCAGAAGTGTAAAGATAATAATGGTGCCTGGGCCTTAAGGATGACTTTAAGTGTCCATGTCTTAAAGATGAATTAAATGAGTTCCTTTAAATAGACTATTTCAGCAATGAATGCCTAATATAAAACTTAGGTTCTGTAAATGATCACCATCATCATTGTTATTATTGACTGTTAGAAAACCAAAATGCTAGTGTTAAATTTAAAAATGTACAAATAAATGGGCAAAGAAGAGTTCACTTTGCTGTTTTTTAGCTGCTTCATTTGTATAATTCTCACAACCTAAAATCCCCCCATTTCAAGTGTAGAGTTCCATTTGACTACACACATATAAACACCTTTCAGTATTGTCTGGATTTTCCATAACAGGCGTGCATGGCAGAGTATGTCAGGTAGAAAGGCGCAAAATAAATATAGAACCGTGGTTTTGTCAAATGATCATTCATGGGAATCTACTGAAAGGGGTATTTTGAGAAGTGAAATATATTTGCTTTTACTAAATGAGCAAAACCTCATCTACATGGAGATCTCTGTCGGTGAATTTGTTTCTTTCTTCGCGGTCTTGTGGTATGAGAGAAAGATGCTCATGGGGACACCACGAGGAGACACACGGAGGTGTGAAGACAAGGCGGTGAAGCCACCTTGTCTTCTAGGGTCCCCTGGCTGTCATGTGCACAGACAGTGAACTGGGGGGACCTGCTGAGGAAGGGATTCCCTCGATTTTGATGTGATGCTTATTTAATTCTTCAGGCTTATCTTCTGTAAATGAATTGCTTTACAGGATTCCTGCCCAATATAATGAACATAAATGATTAGGAAGCATTTGTGGAACTTTACCCTGGAAGTGAGAAAAATGTAACCTAAATTTTATACCCACATATTAATTTGAATAAAGTTTAAAAAATGCAAAAAAAAGGGAAGCATTTGTAACATTTAGGTGCTAATGAAATTATGTGTAAAACCAGAAAGTGTCCTAAGAATGTTAAAAAGCAGCAATACTGAAACTTTTTGGTCTTAGAATGTCTTTGTATTTCTAGACCCCAAAGAGATTTTAGAAAATGGGGTTACATCTAGCCATTTTTTTCATATTAGAAATTAAAACTAAAGAAAGTTTAAGATGCAAGAATACCCAACTACACATTCCAGTAGTCAGCAGAGCAATAATAACATCATGTGTCATGTACTTCTAGAAAATTCCACCCTGGATTTGTTAAAGAGTGAAAGTGAGGGCTGGGCATGGTGGCTCACTCCTGTCGATGTAGGTGGGAACATCGCTTGAGCCCAGACATTAGAGTTGCAGGGAGCTATGACTGTGCTACTGCATTACAGCTTGGGCAACAGAGAGAAAACCCATGTCAAGAAGAAAAACAAAAAGGGAAAGAAAGAAAGAAAAGGAAAAAGGAAAGGAAAGAGTGAGCAGAAAAGGCAAAGAGCCCTTTAGTATCATGGTAAAAATAGCATTGCCCTTGCAGAAAGCTGAATGGGTCTCAAGGAGCCCTGCAGAATGACTGCACTACACTTTGAGAACCGCTGTAGTAACCGTCCCTTCCCTCACCCTTCACCGTGCAAAACAATCCGTGGAATCTGGGATTGTCTTAAGGCCACGGTACAGCCAGCTCTGAGACTTAAGATAAGAAAGATGAAAGTTATCACTGAAAGCCCAAAGCGGTTGAAAGCATACACTGACTGAATTTTCTTTCTAAGCCTACAGACTACCTCATTTAGCAGCTGGAGTGGCAGCTGCTCCTAAGATTTGATAAGAACCAGTGAAGATGTTTTTAAGCCCCTGTATGCAAAGTCTCACAGCTGCCAATACCTATTGGCCTCAGCTTTAGCTCTCATTATAGCTCGGCTCAGGACAAATTGTGATATTCTCTTTCTTTGTTTTTAACAACTAGTCTATCTGTCCCAAGAAAGGGGGAAGAGAAATTGAGTGAGAAAAGATGGTACATACTAAGTGCTAGTTCATTCAGCACATTTCTTGTGGGGTTTGCTTCTTTTCTTTGGTCAATCCCATACAGATGCACCCTCTTTATCAAATGTTAAAGCAATGCCTAAGTCTAATGAGTAAAAAAAGATTTGTTTCTATATGCTTCCCTTTAATCACATTTCTCAGAGATAACAGTGTTAGTGTTTCAGTGTGGTTTTCTGACAGCCCGTTTTGTTGCCATGTCTAAGCATAGATAAAGGAGGGGTTGGGTTTGGTTTTGCTTTTTCATGTAAACAATATACAATATCTTAGAGATGGTTCCAAGTGCCAAACACAGGCATTTATTCTTTTCAGGGAATGCAAGTTATGTCATAGTGTGGGTGACGCTGGGTTTATTTAACGATTTGCTAATTGATAGGTATTCATTTAGGTTGTGTACAGTTGTCGCATTTTATGAAAAACATTTCCATACAAAGAACGTCCCTTGTGCCTCTATCTTTGTGCCATGTGTTAGGATCCCAAAAGTAGAATTGCCAAGCCAAAGGTATCCTCATTTGACAGTTTGACAGGCATTACCCTCTAGAATGCATATCAATTTACACAATTGTTGGTAATTTATGAGGAATTTTATCTTCCCTCTAACACGGCACCTGAGAATTGTCCAGCTTGATGGGTGAATTATGGTATCTTGCTTCATTTTGCATTTCTCTGATTTTCAGTGGTTTCTTCTTCAGCGACGTATCTGCCCATAACCCCCACTATTTTTTGACAAGTTGCTTTTTCTAAAAGATATATGTGAGTTCTTGGTATTATAACTATTAACACTTCATGTTGCAAATATTTTTCTCCACTCTGTTGCTGATTACCTTGATTACAGTTTCATCACACAGCCAGTTTTCATTTTTATGTACTTAAATGGGTCAGTCTTTTTGTTTGTGGTTTCTGAGTTTTTTCCCCTACGAACGCATTTTATTCCCAAGAGCATAAAAATACTGTTTTCTTCTAGCCCTTTTTGTAGATTTAATTTTTACAATTATATACTTATATACTTATGGCTATAACACAACATATTTAAAGTTACTTATATCTCCCAAATGGCTAGACATTTGCCGTACACAATCAGGAAGTATTTTATCCTTTCTCCATTGACTTGCAGTGTCACCTTTAACACACGGATGCTTGTGACCTCAGAGGTAACAGTATGCTTTGTGAATCTCAGGTCTACCATAATACTTATGTTACTAATGTAATATTATGGAAGGCTTGATTTTTTAACCTCTTTCCTGTCCCGCTGATTTAATGGGAGAAATGATAAGACTTAGTGTATAATGCCACATGAAAATTAAATAAGACATATTGAGTGCTTAAAACAGTTTCAGGTATTTTAAGAGACCTGAGTAAAATTAGTTCCTATGAAATTTTTACAATGACTCCATGTATACCTGGGATCTGTTTCTGGATTGTCTATAGCAGCACTATCAAATAGAATTTTGTGTTGTTCAACATGGTAGTTAATTAGCCACATTATAAGTCATATTAGCACTTAAGCACTTACAATACAAGCCATATTAGCACTTAAAATATACCCAGAGTGGCTCGGCGCCCATAGCTCAGTGAGTAGGTCACCAGCCGCAGGCACCAAAGGTGGTAGGTTTGAGCCTGGCCCACGTCTGCTAAACAACAACAACTACAACCAAAAAATAGCCGGGCGTTATGGTGGGCACTTTTGGTCCTAGCTACTTGGGAGGCTGAGGCAAGAGAATTGCTTAAGCCCAAGAGTTTGCAGTTGCTGAGAGCTGTGATGCCACGGCACTCTACTGACAGTAACAAAGTGAGACTCTGTCTCACCAAAAAATATCTATATATATATATATAGATATATAATATACGATAATATAATATTTATATATAATATACTTTTAATATATATGTATATATATAATATATATATAAAATATACTTTGACTGGAGAATTACAATTTTAATTACTTTTGAAATTAAATAGCCTCATGTAGCTTGTAGCTCCCGTATTGTATAGTAACAGGATAATGTCTGTCATAAGCTTACCATAGTTATGTTTGATTAAATGAACCAAGTTTTATTTAATTCCTTAGTAAGGATTACTGTCAAGACTAGATTTTGAATTTTATCAAAT
Source organism: Perodicticus potto (assembly GCA_963574655.1). Lineage (NCBI taxonomy): Eukaryota > Metazoa > Chordata > Mammalia > Primates > Lorisidae > Perodicticus > Perodicticus potto. The sequence goes on from CAUYRH010003276.1 coordinate 24,015, forward strand.
GATTTTCCTTGAGTCAAAAATATAGGGGCAGTTTTTTTTTCTTTGTTAAATATGTAAAGTATAAGTGTGGTTCATAGTCAGAATCAGCACTTTTATAATAAGCCGTATTGGTTCTTATTTCGTTCTTTGACCACGTGGGTAAGTTTGATTTGCTAATTTTGTCTAGATCGCTTCTCCATTCATATTTGAGATTATTTTAAATTTCTATTGTACAATGGCTATGAGATGAGGGTTTTGTGGGCTTGGGAACAAATCCACATTCTAAATTATGAAATAATGTGAATATTGGAATGATTATCTGTTTTTGAGAGCTTAAGGGAACTGGTGATAAAAACCATCTGGGCTTGGTACCTTGGGATAGAGCAAAGGATGAGATCTTTGTCTTCCTGAGCTATTTCTTCTCTGGTGACTGTCTGCTCAGGCCTCCTATCTATTCATAAGGCAATTTTGAACTCACTGGTGCTCCAAGAACACCTGTCCTTGGGTAGCAGTACCTCCACTTACTGATACTATTGATTTTTAAGTTCTTAAAATAATAAATTTGAAACTCTAGAGAAGGAAAAATTCTTTTCTCAGGCTGGGGTTCTAAAGGTTGGACTGACAAAGAGGAAAGGGTGTGTTAGCATGAGTGCTGGGCTCACATGCGGGGCTCACACGCGGGAGCACGCAGGGAAGAGTAACTCCAAAAGCTGCTGGTACAAGAACTTGTGCCCATGTAGAATCTGAGCAGAAGACAAGTGCATTTTTAGAGAAGTGACGTGACAAATGAACTTGGAGTTTCTGGGCTGGCAAATTGTGAGAAGGCAAATACATAGAAACTAATGGTAAATAAAGTCTAGTTAGTGAATTTTATGTAGATTTTTTTTTGGTGCCATCTCAGGGCTCATGAAGGTCTAGAGTTGTCTCCGTGATTAACTTTTGTCCTCCCTCATAGAGAAATGAAAACGGATATCTTTGTATATTTGTGTCCTGCTTTTAGGAAAATGAGGGCAGGGCAGAGAACGCCAAATAATTCTTATGCTAATGTGGCCCATTATGAAGTGGCATATTCTGCTTCCCTGTAGAATCAATGCAGAGATTTATTTTTAAGCGTCTTCAACCCATAATTTTCAACAGAGTAAAACTGGAGGCAACAATAAGGATTGTAGCACAGATTTTATACTCCCATTGAAATCATGCTGTAGGGAAACTATTTACTTCTCCAATAACTGGTAGATATACAAATATTAACATTGCTTTTCTTTGGATATTGGCAGTAGAAAGAGTTCTTTATCCTTTTATATCTTTCTTCAGATTTTCTATAAAGAACTTTTCTTTTTTCTTTCTTTTTTAGAGATAGAGTTTCACTTTGTCACCCCTGGTAGAGTGCTGTGGCGTCACACAACTCACAGCAACCTCCAACTCCTGGGCTTAGGCGATTCTCTTGCCTCAGCCTCCCAAGTAGCTGGGACTACAGGTGCCTGCCACTATGCCCGGCTATTTTTGTTTTTGTTGCAGTTTGGCCAGGGCCTGGTTCGAACCCTCCACCCTCAGTATATGGGGCTGGCACCCTACTCACTGAGCCACAGGCACCACCCAAGAACTTTTCTTTTTTCAAAACAAAAAATCCGAAAATCAGCGATGGACCTTAATTGCATTAAGTAAAACAAGAACAAAAACAGATCTGCTGAATCCTTCCTATGCGCCATCGGCTAAGCAGGAAATAAAATGAATAAGTCCCTGTAGGTCAATGAGGGAAACACCTAAAATGTTGTATGTGGAAGAAAGCAAAATAGGAAAAGCGCTATGGAAATTATCAATCTTGGGATATTTTGACTTGACCAAATACTTCACTCCCTTTTCCCACCTCCAGATCTGTGTGGTCACTATTGCAACTGAACTTGAAATTTCCCTTAGGATGGAGCTGTCTGATGGGACACACCCAGTCAAATTGGAATTTTAGATAAGCAACAAATAATTTTTGGCTTAATTATGTCCTATGCTTACCTATACTAAACTATCTAAAATATATATTTCTTGTTAAATCTGAAATTCATGTTTAGCTGGGCTAAATCTGGAAGCCTTAAGAATAAATAATGTATTTGTATAAGGCAGCATTTCATCTCACCAGTTCCTTCTTTGGAACACACGTTTTATAAAAGTCAGCAAAAATAGCTGTGTGGGCACAAAAGATCAGGAGGCATTTCATGCTGTCGCTCCTCTGTGTGACAGCTGTGTGGATTGGAGAGACAGCCACCCCTTTAACAGCCGGCATGAACTGGACTGATTCTACCCTTAATGCGTCCATGGAAAGGGACTAAGACAGGACGGAGGACCGCAGGCCCCAGCTTGCGCCCCTGAGCATTGGCCGCAGTCCAGACAGCACACGTTGCACTTCACGCACTTCTTCTCACTAACTCCTTCCGCACTTGTGAAGAACCTATTGGGAGTTTGCATATGAGGAAACTGTGTCTCAGAGAGGTTAGGCAACGGGCCCAAGGGCACACAGCATTAAGAGGCAGAGCCGGAATGTCTTGCCTGTACACTTAATCAACAGAGATTCATTGCATGCATTAGCCTGCCAGAGGCTCTACGGAGTCCTAGAGCAAAGAAGCCTTTTGACTTTGTTGAAGTGACCACTTCCTAGAAATAGCTTGGAAAATACTGGCAGCATTATATATATATATATATAGCTATATATTATATCGATATCTATATAGACATCTGTATATTATATAAATGTATAGATATATTATCTTAGCATTACCTATCAGTAAGATCATTATTACATTTCTATATATTATTTATAGTAGGAATATTATATTATATATGAAATAATTGGTTCTGTTTTTCTGGGCCACAATGAATGCACATAGTTCAAAGCTCCAACTCCATTAGTTGCAGGCCTTACCACCTACTTGTTAATCATAGATGACAGATTACAGGTAGTTTTCTTAACAGTGAGGTGTTAGTGTAAGTTCTTGAGAAAAAGAATGGAAATATTAAGATCATTTTTGAGAACCCTAATTCTAGCTGCCTCCTTACAGATTATAAGTTCAGCCTAAAGCTTCTCCATTTATAGTGAACTGTAATCTAACTGGCTGTGGAAACAGACTCTGTTTACCTAACTGTACCAATCCCCAGTTTTAGCCAAAGGCACCCAGTTCTTTAAACGGGGTTCAAATAATGCCATCCCTGAGCTGTGACCGCCTGGCTGTTCCTGTGCTTCAGTTCTGTTTTCTATACATCACCTTTCTTTCTTTCCTTTCTTCTCTCTCTGTCTCTCTTTTTTTTAATATATCATTTTTCTTTTTCTGTGCACAATTCCTCTCCAACCACTCCATAGCATGGAGTCACTCAAAAACGTACTTCTGGTCCTGGGGCTACCAGATTGGCAAATGGTTCTTTGTTCAGTTAAACTCTGTTAAATCTGTCTAGTTTTTCTTTTAACACTGCAAGGAGTCACAGGTCACTTGGTCTGGAAAAGCTGCTCTTGTCTCTGCGCAGTCCATGAGAAATGACACTCAGGAGTGGTTTTCCTTCCTGGGCCTCACAGAAGCTGGTGCTTTTTATCCTGGAAAGCAGTGACCTCGTGTCAAACGAAGGTGCTGACTGTCCTTGCAAAAGTTGAGTTTCTGTGAGTTGCTTCTTTATTGAATGTTTTAAGAAGCACATTTCAGGCCTGCCTTTGACAGTGTTTAGAGGTTAAAAGATGCAAAATGAGCCTGATCCTCTTTGGGCACAGAATCAAAACCCAGTCTTCATTTATTTAGGAGGAGGAGGGTCTTCTCTCAGTGTTCAGGGTCCTTACTCATAATCTAAGTGCACATCAACATTCTTTATGATGACAGAGTTAGAATCAGGAGACATTTATTTGGTTTGTTCTTTCTTCCAGACCTGTGCTGGGTGGTATTAGAATATAACTTATTAAATATTTGGTAATATAGATAAAAATGCAGCTTTTGGTGCATAAATGATTCCAAAATATGATTTCAAAAATTATTAAAATTAAGTTGATCTTGTAGAAGTCATGGTTCTTAATTGTGTTTAAACTTACACTGGTCAAGTTTTAGGAAATTTACATCAGAGTTATTTGTATGATGCTATAATTAGCAAGGTGATTGTTGTTGCTATCATTAACAAATAGAGGTCAGAATATGTTACCTCTGGGAAAATAAATGCCATTTTGGCACCTTAAACAGCTCTTGTCTCACTTTTATGTGATGGGGTTTTATTAAGCAGTAATAGAAAGAAATCTGCGTTCAGGTGTTAGGAGTAAAGAGAACACTCATTAAAAAAGTCATTTCAAAATCTACTGAAATGTTCCACCGAGAATTTATGCCCTGTTGATAAAAGCATCATTATTTCTGTTCTTTTCCCTTCGAATATATCACTCAGTTCTCAGTTCCTGTAATTGTTAAAAGCAATTTGTAAATCTGCCTTTTTTGTATGGGTTGCAAGCATCGATTTTCCTGTTCTGGTCATATTTGGAAGCCCCAGAAGATGATGCTGAAACACTGGCAAATGCTTAGTATGTTTCATTTGAAAGAAAAAAAAATAAAACCTTTTCTTTTTTAAAAGACACAATGAGCAAAGTGCAGTTTCTTCTGCTCTGTGACTGTAGATTATTCATAGAATCACACTGTGTCGTGTTGAATGTGGTGCCCTGTAAAATCTAGATGCTATGAAGTTGTATAATTAAAGGCTTTTCTGGTAGTCAAAGGCATCTCTACAACCTTGTTTGTTTCTTTAGTAATATCAGCATTCTTCAATGGAGCTTAGGGATTTTTCCACTTGCTTCAAACCTGAGCTTTGTCACCACCAATCACTTTTGTCCTGCTTTGCTGCGAATGCGCAGTGAGGCGTTTCTAGATCCTGAAGATATAGGAGAGACGCCCCCAGGTCCTTGGAAGTTTAACCTTGCGGAAGGCCGTGAAGGACAGTTCTGGAAGAAAAGAGGAGGGAAATCCTCGTAGGTTGAAGACGAGAAAGCGGGAGGGGTGCGGGCGGGGGAGTTCTTAAATGCACCTGCTGTACCAGCCCAGAGGGCGTTGTTAGCGCCTGGTCTGTTGCCTGCAGGAATTCAACCTTGGGGTGGTACAAGTTGCTCAGTGACTTACGGGGGGAAGGTTGTTACTATTTTTTTCAATGTGTTTCTTATTTTAAGTACAAAGACTTGGCTTGCTTTGAAGCTGTTGCTCAGGAGTCTTTAAATGCAAATGAGGGAAACCCCAGGTTATAAAGCATCTGCTTCTGCCCAGGTTTTCCATCCTGTTACCGTGGCAACGCTTGCCCTTGTGTTCCGGGAGCCACCTTGACAGCCTGCGTGATGTAAGGGCGGTGGGGTGGGGTGGGGAGAGAAAACTGGGGTGCAGGTAGGTTTAACATCCTTTAGGCGCTGGGGATCCTTTGGATAATGTCCCTGCAATGAAAATTTTAAAATCCCATTTCCAGAAATAAAAGAACTTGGGGAGAAATAAACACGCTGGTTAAAAGGGAAAAAAATAGAACTCGTGAGACCTAAGAGAGCAGAGATTTTCCAAAAATATCCTTCCCAGCACCAGCCGTGCTGCAGATGTGTCACCGCGGCTCGGCGCGGAGAGGCGGGCCACCTGCCGCAGTGTCTCCCTGGAAACCCCGGCGGCGCCCTCCCCTCCCCCTCCCCCTCCCCTCCCCCTCCCCTCCCCCTCCCCCTCCCCCGCGGCCTCCCCGCTCGGCCCCGCCGCCCGGAGCAGCTGCGTGACGTCGCTGCCGCGGCGGGAGGGAATCCCGGGGCCTGCGTCCCCTCCGCGGAGCCAATCAGGGTCGGCTCTGGGTGCAGAAACCCGGGGGCTTCTAAACGGAAGGAACTGCAAATGCAATATGCAATTTATCACAGTCCGCAAAGCACAGTTCCTAACAGATTCCAAAATCGGTGATTTAAAAAAAAGAGATGAGATTTATGTGCCAAAGAGCGCTGGGCTACGTGCGGGGCAGCACAGCAGGCCATCCGCTGACAGTTTTAACCTAGACTCAAAGGACACATGAGAAAAGAAATTATTTTTTCCCACTTTAAAACAATAAAGGTAATTAACATTTCTTATATATTTATATGGTATGGCTCATTGTATTGTCACTTCTGCATAAAATTGGGATACAAATCTCAGATGAGCTGTAGGTTCACGGAGACCTACGGGGAATGCAATTTTGAGCTAGAATGCGTTTTGCCATCGCAGCTGGGAGATAAAATATTTGCTTCACCGATCCGGACTCACAGTGGAGAAGTGAGACATTCCTTCTCCCTCTACGTTAGAGGGTTAAACCTCTGGGTAGGCTGAAAATATGGACGAAGAGTACTGCTGGGAAATCGTTGCCTCTAAACATTATTTAACTCACATATTCAGAATCTTAGCCAAAAAAAAAAAAAAAATAATAATAATATGAAACAAGAGTTAGTAGTGTTGCGATAAGGCAGATAGATAGAAATGGATTTTCTATTCCTTTATTTTGGAGAGCTTATCCTTGATTCAAGGACTGTAGATAATTACAGCTTTGCTGTCATATTATTTCCAGGCAGTAAATCACAGTAAAAATAGTAATTTCTTGGGGCATAAATGAATCTCTTTTCTGTTTTGTTTTCTCTGGGGGAAAACCCAGGGGTGTGATTATAGCATATATTGACTGGATTCTGATTCCTGGATACTGGTCGTTTTATTTATTGTTCCAGTAAACTGTGTTAAGCCTATGAATCTCTATTGTAGTGACGATTGTTAGAAAAAAGCCATATTATCTTTTAAAAACTGACCTAAAAGAAAAAAAATAATTGAACACGCAATTGCATATTTTTTGTTCCCTTCTCAACAGCGTTTAGTGTTTTGTTTATATTTAGAAGGTGGTATTCTTACATTTACAAATCTTTACTTTTCTGCCTTTCAAATCTCTGTTACCAAAATACATTTGTCCTTTTTGTTGATTCAATAAGCATTCGTTCCACTGTTAGGCCGAAGTGTCATGGGAAGGCACACAGACTCACACGCGTGTGCACACTTCTTCCAGGCCACAAACAAGGGGATATGCACAAGTGTTTACATATTTTCAGTAGGATAAATTACACCAGAGTCTTTGATAAGATTTTTTTGGTAATAAAGGTCAACACTACTTAACATTATTGCAAAGTCCTAACTCTATGTAAAAATAGGCCAAAACCAAGTTAAAGATGAGTGAGCTCTCACCAAGTTAGTCTGCGGGTTTATTTCTCCTTCCTTCCCTGACCCTTATGAATGACGCTGGGAAGGGTTCACATCCACAATCAGAATTTACAGAATTCTACATAAGTGTGACTTTTCCCATTATGTGCATGGTTTCATTTGTGAAGTGAATCTTTGAAACAGTTAACCACTTGAAACAAAAAGAAACATAAGAAATGTGGAATCTCGGCCCGTTATTAATCCCGTTCTCTTTGCTGTACCCCAGTAACATGGAGGACAAGTCCATCTTCTTCTAAACCCTTCAGTCAGCCCACGGCATTTGTCTTTTCAAGCCTGTAATTGTAGCATTAGCTGTGGAATGTTTATTTCTTTCTCTCTTCTCTGACCATCACTACAACTATCACACTTGGCTCTCAAACCTTCTGATTCCCTGGAAACAAGATTCCCATTTGCTGATACAAGGTCAATTTGCCACCATTTGAAGGGGCTAGCCCCTGTCAAAAATGAGGAGTTAAATAACTGTCAAAATGGCTGAAGAAGTGATCAGCCAAAACATATCTTCACAGTCTTGCCTGTTTTCAATAGGCTCTGTTTCTGCTTTGCCAGTGATCAGTCAAGAGTGACAATGGCATTCTCTCAAAGATCAGAATTTTTAATAGGCAACTATATTGTTATCTGTTTTTCTTTACTTCATATATCAGGTAGGATAAATTAGCATGCATTTGTTTTTGTTTTTGTTTTTGAAATAGAGCCTCAAGCTCTCACCCTGGATAGAGTGCGGTGGCATCACAGCTCACAGCAACCTCCAGTTCCTGGGCTCAAGCAAGTCTCTTGCCTCCACCTCCCAAGTAGCTGGGATTACAGGTGCCTGTCACAAGGCCGGCCATTTTTTGGTTACAGCCATCATTCTTGTTTGGCGGGCCCAGGCTGGATTCGAACCCCCAGCTCAGGTGTACGTGGCTGGCGCCTTTGCCTGTTGAGCCATAGACACTAAGCCTGCATGCATTTGTTTTGCCAAAGAAACCATATTACAGAAAAAACAATTTCTAGAGAACACCTGAAAATTCCAGAACACATAGCCAAATTTCTGATTAGTGGGAAAGATATTAAAAAGAGCCTTTATAAATGTTTAAGTAAACTCATTCCTTTAAAATGACACAAACAACTTCCCTCTAAGTAGAAGTTACTGTGCAGCTGGTGGTTTGTATTTTAATGGTATGAAGCAACTTCAGGGTTCTGTCTGATTGCATTACAAAGATAGAATACTGCAATTAGGTTTCAACCTTTGAACAACCGAAACCTGCGTTTTCGAGTTTTATGCTAAAATTTTCTGGGGGATGCTGTTCCACGGGATGATATATTTTAGTATTTCTGTGACCTTGGGTGAGTCACTTAACCTTTCCGAAGCTTGGTTTCCATTTTTGTTGAAACGACAGCCAGTAATACTTGACTTGTCTCTCCATATTTTGGTCAAGTTAAAAGGGCCAAGAGGAAGGAAGCTGCTCGTGTAGGTAGGGACACCGCCTCTGATTCATTGTCCTGTCTTTCTGCATCTCAGCTGAGCTCCTGTCCTTGTCAGCGGTGTGTGGTTGCGATGCCCTCTAGTGGCCGCACTTCATAGAGGCTGCAGGCCCCGGGGAAGCCTTGAGAGGAAAAAGGAACTTATTGGGGTTAGAGAAGGGAAAGGAAGCTGTTAGAAAATTATGCATATAAAACAACCAAAGCAGCAAGAAAAACACGCAGTGGCTTACTGTGAAGAAGAGATGGGGTGCGCGAAGTGGGAGAAAGGAACAAAAGCAGACTGGAGACAGATGAGGTGGACCTGACGCTGGCCTGGGCAGCAGAGGGGCGGAATCTCTGCTCAGCTGTGGTCCTGGGGGCTAAACTGTGGCCTCCGTGCCCAGCCCCGGGACGGAGCCGAGATGGCCATAATAAAGGTCCACCGAAGTTCACTGCACAGCCAGGATTCTTTGCATCAATGTAGGAAGATAAAAGTTGCAGTATAAAAACAAGGCCTGAAGGACGAGTGAGGAGAGGGCCGCAGAAACAATCTCCCAGACTCCTTTTCAGTGGGTCTGAAGCCACCTGAATATTGCGGGATCTTCAGAACAGCACAGTGGCTGAAGGACACAGGCACTTGTGGGTATTTGGTCAATGGTCAAAGGCCTCTAGGAACCAGACATTGTCCCATCCTTTGCCAGGACACAGCCTGTGTGAGATTTACATCCTCTTAACCCAAATGCCTGGGAACCTCACCTACCTGAGGAGCCTTTTTCTTTTCAAAATCAATCCCTCTTCACTTAAAACTACCTGAGAATCAAACGATCTTCCTGTGGGAGGCTCCTCAAGTCCAGCCTCCCTGTCCAATTATAGATGCTGTAAGGCTGTATGCAGGAGGCTTACTCCTGCGCGCCCTAAACCAACAGGTGTTATAGCAACGTAATCAAAGGCCGCAGGAACTGTGTGATTAAAACATGGATGGGGCAGATCTCCTTGACGGCTGTCGTTGCCTTCTCTAAACTAAAGATCACTCAGGGGTGAGGATTGGAAATGATCTTACTAAAAGGATGATGCAGTTCAAAGGAAGCAGCCCCCACTGACGGGGTCAGAACGGCCGGGCGGGTGGGGTTTCTTTCTTGGGGGACATTTACCACTTGCCTGACCTTCGATATTCTAAACTCATCTAAGCATCATCTATAAAACAGGAAAGTATTTACTCATATATACGGAGTATTTTCAATGTGTCGGATACTGGGTGAAATTTCCAGATTATGGTAAGGTACAAACCCTGGTATTTCTGAGTCATGATGAAGATCAAGCAGGTATATCTTTCAAAACTGTACAGCACTGCAATGATGTCAGGTACCACTCTTTCCTATATCTCTGTAAAATGATAGGGATTGTTTTTTCCAACCTTACAAAGCAGTGTTTGTCCTTAGGGATGGTGTCTAAAAGAAAAAAAGACAAGAAAAGCAGAATTTAAAATTAAGTTGTGTCTTGGGAGCCTGTGACCTGTGAGAAACATTGGAAATGATATTGACCACTCAGTGGTTTTATTTCTTCCCCAGGAAACACAAAAACTGTTCCCCCACCCCCTGAATCTATTAGCAATGATAAAAAGGTTTCTGTTAGCAGGAAGACAAATTACTTATCATGGCAGACTGTCAGCCTTATTTAAATGTTTTCCTCATATCCAGATAGGATGTGTCTAGGCGCACGTGTTTAATGGCTTCTCTGTACCTTTCCACACAGAAAGGACAGGAGAGAAGCTGGGACCTGGCGGGGTAGGGCCCCTATCACCATCACCCAGCTCTCTTTCCTTTAATACTCTCCCCCCAATTTCAGGAATTCTAAAACTATTTTGTGGGGCCACCAGGTGGCAGTTAGGGCAAATAGTTTTAGGTTTTTCCTCTCTAAATCCCTGGGGGAAGCCCATGGGGTTAGGAATAGAAAGGCAAGCCTTGGAAATACAACTTCAATGGAGCATTTGTGAGTAGCAGGCCCTATACTATACACAATGTATGTAAAATCTCCCCGAGTCCTTGGAGAACATCTATTAAATATATCCATTCAACAGATGAAGATAAAGGAACAGGGGGAATAAGGCACGTTGCCCAGTGGGGAGAAGCCAGAAGGTACCCCAATGTGAACTGAAGTCCAGAAGCTGCAACACCAGGACAGAATCACCCCTCGCAGCAACGTCTAAGAACTGAGGATGGGGGCTCGGCGCCTGTGGCTCAACGGGCTAAGGCGCCAGCCACGTACACCTGAGCTGGCAGGTTCGAATCCAGCCCGGGCCTCCAAACAACAATGACAGCTGCAACCAAAAAAAAAAAAATGGCCGGGCGTTGTGGCGGGCACCTGCAGTCCCAGCTACTTGGGAGGCGGAGGCAAGAGACTCGCTTGAGCCCAGGAATTGGAGGTTGCTGTGAGCTGTGATGCCACCGCACTCTATCCAGGGTGACAGCTTGAGGCTCTGTCTCAAAAAAATAAATTAATAAATTAAAAAAAAAAAAAAGAACTGAGGATGGGGAAGGATAGACTGTGTTATTAATGTGGTGTTTTTTCAGAGGGTTTTAAGAGTTTCTGATGAATTTGATAGCTAGTACGTTTCCCACCTCATCTTCCCACCATTTTTCTTTTTTTCCGGCTCCCCTAGGTCTGTGTTTTCTCCCTTCTGGCACTTGACTTTCTCCTTGGCTTTATATCTTAAACTAAAATGTTTAATGTTTTCTTTATAAATAAATTTTGGAATGATCTTCATGTGCAGCTATTTGAGTGCGTGTTGCGCTGAAGACTAAAGCTATTGCTCTAGTTTCCTTGGTGTTTTAGATGAAGAATCTGCCTTCAGAATATGACTGAAGCAGAATTCAGAATGGAGCATTGACTCTTAACCCCTTTTCCCTGAAGACTTGTTAGACATTAGAGCTGATATGGCCAACTTTTTCTGTCAGTCTTTCTGGCTCTTGATGTAAAATGAGTTAAAGCTATTTTTTCTCTCTCAGTCAGACAGCACAACACCATTTTAAACTTAGAACATGTATTGCTCAAATTTGGCATGAGAATATGCCACCTGTTCATTATCCGATTTCTGGATATTGCTAAGGGCTTGCTGGATATGTGCGTTCTGGTTTGCAGACATCTAGGGTAACTACTTTTCTCAGTTCCTACTTACTTTATTTCAATATGTGTTTCAAGATGAGTGTCAGAGAGTGCCTTGCTTTGACCACTTGTCTTTTTCCAGCATTTGAACTTACCTGGTGGATAAAATTAGCAACAATTGATTTCAGATTCCACTACTTTTTTTTTTCTAAGAATATTCCAAATCACTCCATGAAACTGTTAAAGATAACAGTTTGTCTTCTCTTGGCTGATAAAAAGTACTTGCTATGCTTGGCCCATCTCTGTTTTCATGGAAGATGCCGTTTGATTATCAAGTTTTACTGATGGCAGAATCATAGAACAGCACACGTGAGAACTAGGGAGGTGATTTTGCATGCAACTTTTTGTCATCTGGCTGTACGGTGTGGGAAATAAATTTTCCCTGTCAAAATGTCAAGTTGTTTGACTCTGCAACAAATGAGGAAGGAAGTTCATAAATGTAGCCTCATAACCCAGTAACTAAAGGGCTGATTTCTATTTGTTCCATCCTCAGATCACAGCAGAGAAATTCAGGGTGGCCCCCAAATGTCTGTGCGACTCACATTCACCTGGCAGACATTTTTTTAATGTTTGAGAAAATAGTATTCTGGGTGAAAATTCGGGACTATCCACAGTGTTACTGTGAGCGGTTATTACTTCCTTTCTGTTTTCACGCCTGCGTTTTCTTGAACAGAGCTGTTTGGGCAAATGACATGCAGTTCATGAATTCCAACTGTGGGAGTGTTGCACACCCAGGAGCGGGGACTGGCGAACACGATCGTGAGCCTTGGAACACGTTCTGAGTTCCGCAGAACTGCTCGGTTCATTCATTAGTCAAAGACTCACGCTTTACAGCACCAAGCCACGTGGTGAGCATTCTTTCCTCATGAATGTATTCATCCTATTAAGAAGAGAGGAAATGAAATGAAGTGAAATACGCTAAATAGCACTATACTGAGGTTTTAAAAAATCAGGCCAAGGCTTTCACGGATTCTTCCAAGGAAAAACTGTGTGCCTGCCTTAGAGGGCTCAGTCTCCAGTTACATAGGGCAGTTAGAGGTAAACTATTAAGGTAGTGGGAAAGTAGCATTTTCGGAGCCATGGTGGATGAAGTTGAACTTTTCTGTGTTTCTCTTTTCCTTCCCCAATTTCTTTTTGTGGAACTAGAGGGGGCTGGTTGTACTTTTCATGTAAGTAACGGTTAGATGGGCTGAGCACCCTGAATCATTAACATTCTTCTCCCAGGGGTGGTAGGCTCGAATCTGTCAGCACGATCCGTGCCTAAGGGACCCTCTCCCCTTCTTTCCGGCTCTCTGCTTCTTAGGAATGTGCGCAAACAGCCACAGCATTCCTGATTCCTCCAGGTGACAAAAAGAAAAAAATGGGTGGCAGTGAACCAGAAGAGGGTAGGCTATCTATTCTACAAACTGTTCAGAGATAGGAATTTTGTAAGTTAGCAAGCGCAGTAGTAATTCAGGATTACAAATTGTTAGCAATATTCAGAAATACAATTTCTGTAAATATTTGTTCTGGTCTGCTCTTTCTCAGATATTAAGAATTAAGTCTTGCTCTTACTTTTTTCTATCTGGTGTTTTGTTTTTGTTTCTTTGTTTTTGAGACAGGGTCTTGCTCTGTTACCAGGCTGGAGTACAGCCCGGTGGTGGTGTCATCATAGCTCACTGCAACCTCCAACTCCTGGGCTCCAGTGATCCTCCTGCTTTAGCCCTAAGTAACACCACCACGCTGGGCTAAGTTTTTCTACTTTTAGTAAAGATGAGGTCTCACTGCTGTTCAGGCTGATCTCAAACTCCTGAGCTCAAATGATCCTCTTGTCTCAGCCTCCCCGTAGTTGGAACTACAGGCTACTGCTACAACACCCGGTTAGTTTTTCTATTTGTAGAGACAGCTTTACTTAGGCTGGTCTTGAACTCCTGAGCTCAAGCAGTCCACCTGCCTCAACCTCCCCGAGTGCTGGGATTACAGGCTTGAGCCACCACACTTGGCTTCTGCTGGTTTTTTGTTTGTTTGTTTGTTTTGTTGTAGTTGCTAGTTTTGACTATGATAGGGAAATTATCCTTGAACTTTTATATTACTTTTGCCAGTACTTATAGTATAAGTGTCATATAAAATTTCTTGACATTATGTGATACCTAATATTTATTTTCTCTCAAACCAAGTAAAGAATAGAATGCAATGACATATGTTTATATCTGTGGAAATGGATATTAGAATTACTGCTCATAGTCCAAAAAATAATAGTATTCAAATAAAGTTCACGAATTAAAGTTAATAACCACATTTTAATAATAGCACTTTCAATTTCAGCATTCTATGAGATTAAAAAAAAATTCCATGGGATTAACAGCTAATTAGTCCCACTAGAGTAGAGTTGAACTTGGTAACTTCTCAAGTCCTTGACAATTCTATTCGTTTTTGGTTCTGATGTTCAATATTAACCTGAGTATCTGGTTAGTTTCAGCATAAAAAATATGAAAACCTAGTTGTGATGTGACTCTACTTTCTCTCTCACGATGGCATATCGTTTATTGGCTTATCCCATTTCATTTTTTGCATGAATGTGTTCGAGAACACCTCTGTTCTTTCTGCATATCTAACCGTTCATTAGATTGGCTTTCCTTATTGGCCCACTACTTACCAAGGACTGTGTTATATGTTGACAAGAGTATTATGCCCTCATCCAGATTATGGATATTTGATAAATTTTTTAAACCTATATGAAAGAAATAAAAATTCCTGTGACTGAGACATATATATTAATACATATATATGGGAGTGTGTGTATACGTGTATTTGTTATACTTTATGACTATGACGTACTTGTGTGTGCACACCCACCACCAAGTTAAATTCCCTCTTATCCTACAAGCTTGCCTTTATGAATAAACTCAAATCTCCTGTTTGTGAAACCAAAGAGAATTTCCCGCCAAAGAAATACTTACAAAGAAGTGTGGGTTAATCATTCAAATGATTGACTCAGGTTTAAGATGATTTGATGGCCCTTTCTGCACCAAGAAGCACAGAAAATCTCAAAGCAGGCCTGTGCCAACTTGGTGTAAAATGTCTTTCCTAAAGAGCGCATTATCTTCAATAGGAAATGCTCTACTACACCTTGGCATCCCCAAGTCAATTAGGGCACCGGAAAGATGCGTGATATTTCCTGTTGGCAACCGTGAAGTGAGAGAATTGGAAGGCTACTGGCCCTGCTGTGTGCCAAGGCCTAAAAATCATGCAAGGAGGTGAAGTGATGCGTGCCAAGAAAATAGCGACCGCAGGAAGAGGCGAATAATGCAGGGTTTTGTGTCTTTACTGTACATGTAAATACTCATTTACCAGGAGCAGCTTCAGACTGACAGCTTTTGGGTATAGCCAGTGTGCTCCGATTGGGCAAGATGAACGAGCAAATAGCAGTGTGGCGAGGGGCCTGGGTGGGCGAGGCCCTCACTTTTCCTGGCCCTGCGTAGCCCTGGCAGTGCGGGAATGAGGACAAGGATGGTGGTTTCAAGGCGGTCTCTAGCTTCCTTCTGGCAAACAAGACAAGGGCATGACCGTGACCGACACCTTCTGCCAGGTTCTAAAATCTCTTTCTTATGACCTTCTTAAGATCCTTAAAGCACCGTTTGCCCTTGGCCAACGAGAGAGAAGAAACACAGTCAATGAGTGAAATATTGCCAAGACAACATTCTCCTCTTAAGATCCTGAAGGCACCATCTGCTCCTAGCCAGCGAGAAAGCAGTAACACAGAGCCGGTGAGGAGAACGCAGCCAAGATATGGGCCGCGGAATTTCTGCTGTGATTGGTTTGGGGTTTGATGCAATTTAGAATTCTCTAGACGCAATTTTTTTTTCTTACTGGAACACACAGTTACTGAGAACATAAACATAAAAGGCAGCCGTCATCCTACAAATGACTCATACTTCGAAATAGCTGCTCTGGCCCACAACAGTCCTTGGTACAACTGCAAGGCTGCCTCTGACTTTCCTGCTCCTGAACACTCTCAACCCCAACCTAAACACACTGCCTAGAAGTTTTCACACCTTGCCCTTCAGTATCTGAAATTATACCTGGTAGAAAGATATTATTGTTAAGCAAGAAAATCTCCATGGCTTCAGGGAGTCCCTTAGTGAGTATCCGCTAAGTCTAATGTCTTCTAACATTTAAGCTGAGGCTGTTTAACTATGGAACATAGAAGAAGGGACAGGGTTCTCCAAATGAAAGCCCTGAGGTTGGCTTTGGGACAGCCAGTGATGCCTGGAAGACAGCAGACAAAGTTGCAGACAGGGATGTATCAGTGGCAAATTTCTCATGTGTTGAAACGCTCCCAGTGTTGAGTGGGTCTTTGGCTAGGTCTACAGTAGGAAGGAGCTACCTCAGTTCTCTTCCTTCCCTCCCTGCATTGCTCGGGCAACTGCTCCTAAAACCTAGAACTCTTCATGGTGTAAATAGATGCTACCCATTGGGGAGGAAGAAATTGGAGAGTAAGGAGTCCTGAGAAATTAATCCTGAGGGAAGTGGAAAGATACTAAAAAAGTTTGAGCTGAGAAAAACCAATGAATAAAATATGGTAGGAGGTTATCATAAGAGTCCACAGGTAAGGATAAAAAATCATGGAGTTGTGTCTTTGCATTAAAAATGGAAGAGAAAAGAAGAATGTACAGGTTGTGTCAGAGATATGAAGTCACGGGAATTTTGACTGATGGAACAAAACCAGCAAAGGAAAGGAAAGAGTGAGAAAAACTGCGGTTTCTTGCCTGGGAAACTGGCAATAAAAAAAAGTAGATCCTTTTGACAACATAGGAAAGTTGAAAGAGACTAATTTGAGCGAGAAAATAATTTTAGATGTATTAGGTTTATCAGACATATGTGCTGTATATCAAGGCTCAGTCAGAAATCTGATGTAAATATATATATTGTATAGAACACTATTAAGTTGGGGGAAATGTGTGTATTTGTTAAATGATAGGAAGGAACAAGTTACAAGAACATGTTATGATTCTACTTCGTAAGGAAAAATGCAGA
Source organism: Perodicticus potto (assembly GCA_963574655.1). NCBI lineage: Eukaryota > Metazoa > Chordata > Mammalia > Primates > Lorisidae > Perodicticus > Perodicticus potto. Next base: position 40,859 of record CAUYRH010003276.1, read on the forward strand.
GGGCGCCAAAAAAGTGTATACACATCTTGAGAGAGGAAAGAAAAAACTATTGAAATTGTAATACTGAATACGTACTGAGAACAAATGATGGATACAAGTCACGTCTGACTTCTGCAAGGTCAAGAGGTGCTCCAAGTAGTTACCATTGTCATCCAGACACTCCTGGTGAGGGCGAACTATTACTTGAGTGACAGTGGTCTTGTGCTCTGCCTGCAACAACTGTACTCCCTTTGACTTTGACTGTTTTGCCTGTCACAGGGTGACACTAGCATTCATTGGATTGGTGCCATCTTTTGAGTGTCATGCTACACATTGCTACTCTAATTCAATTCATCTTTAAAAAGTAATATATAGATAACATCTCTAAAAATCTGTATACCTATTTTTGGCACTTCCAATATGTTTTGCATCGTTTATATATAACACACACAGAGAAAGTGAGATTTAATGTTATATACTATAAGGAATTAATATCTGTGAATAGGATTATTTCCTTTAGTTTATGTTGCTTTTTCAAACCTTCTGATTATTCTACCTTGAATGTAAATGTATTTGTTTGTAAAAGGAATTTAAAATAAAAGTTATTTTTTAAAAACTTGATAATTCAAATAATTCTAGAGTGATATTACTCTGTTGTCAAAGAAAGGATAGTTATAGGAAGGTTCATGAACTCCTACAAACACCTTTCTTTTTTTTATTTATTAAATCATAGCTGTGTACATTAGTGCAATCATGGGGTACAGTGTGCGGGCTTCATACACAGTCTGAAATATTTTCATCCAACTGTTTGACATAACCTTCACGAGACTTTCTAGTTTATTATGTGAAGACATTTGTGTTCTGCCTTTAGTAGGTTTCACCTGTCCCTTCTAAGATGCACCATAAGTGGGATCCCACCATGTACCCTCTCTCCCCCCTCCCACACCCTCCCCTTCCCTCCCTTATCTCTCTGCTTTTGAAAACGGAACGTCTTTCAGCTTTTCTTTCTTTGAGTTGTCTTTACATCAGTGATAGAGAGCTGGACTGTGACTTCATACAACAGAGAGATTACAAAAAAGTACAGAATCTTGTTTTTGTCTTAAGGGCATTTTCCTAAGAAGGACAATTTGTGCAAATTTGAGTTCCTAAGGTTTCAGAGAGGTAAGAAGGAAAGACAGCAGAAGGTGACAAGTTTAAACAGGAGGCCTCCTATAAAGCCAGGACTTTAAACAGCTACACCTCAGCACACGGATGGGCTGGACATAAACCCGTTCCCAAACCCAGGGACTGGGAAGAAATTACATCATTCTTAGCAACAGAGGTCTGAGGTGATTTAAGACTCTTTATCTTAAAGTAATGCATTTTTTGTTTGTTTGTTTTTTGAGACAGTCTTCCCAGGGTAGAGTGCTGTGGCATCATAGTTCACAACAACCTTAAACTCTTGGGCTCAAGTGATTCTTTTGCCTCAGCCTCCTATGTAGCTGGGACTACAGGTGCCCAACACAACATCTGGCTATCTGTAGAGACAGAGTCTCCCTCTTGCTCAGGCTGGTCTTGAACTCCTAAGTTCAAGCAATCCACCCGCCTCGGCCTCCCAGAGTGCTGTGATTATAGGTGTGAGCCACCTTGCCTGGCCCTAACAATGCATTTTACCCAACAAAACACTGTTTTCTCATGTTTATTCTCTTTAATTACCACCCCAAAAGCCTGACCAAGATAGAACAGTGACA